>CM072513.1:47960555-47967301 GCA_036898135.1 Oncomelania hupensis
CTTCATGCGGACGTCAGCCGTTTCTGCCGATCAGGTGACATTTGCCAGAAGACCATAGCATGCAGAGGATGCCCCTGATCGTCCGACCTTTCAAGAGGGTGGCCTTAGACTTAATCGGCGAAATAAGACCTCCGAGTGAAGAAGGTCATCGGTGGGTACTGACTTTAGTGGACTATGCGACTCGGTACCCAGAAGCAGTGCCAATGAAGAAGATTGACACTGAAACTGTGGCAGAGGCGCTGGTGGACATGTTCAGTAGACTTGGAGTGCCTGAAGAAATCCTGACAGACCTCGGGACGCAGTTCGTCTCTGACTGCATGAAGGAGGTCAACAGACTGCTGAGCACCTGGCATTTGACTATGACACCCTACCATCCAATGTGCAATGGTCTCGTTGAGAAGTTCAATGCTACGCTGAAGTCCACACTGAAGAAACTGTGTAGCGAGCAACCCAGACAATGGCATCGCTACATCAACACCTTACTTTCGCCTACACAGAAGTGCCGCAGGAGTCCACCGGCTTTTCTCTGTTCGAGCTGTTGTACGGAAGAACCATCCGAGGGTCGATGCACATCCTGAAAGAACGGTGAACGAAGGAAGTAGACACTCCAGAGGTGAAGAACAACTATTAGTACGTGTTTGAGCTACGGGAGAAGCTGGAGGCGACTCTCAAGATAGCCAGAGAAAACCTGAAGAAGTCCCAGGACTGTGGAAAGCACTACTATGATCGTAGGGCTGTGAACAGGAAGTTCAAACCTGGCAACAAAGTGCTGGTGCTGCTACCTACCGATCACAGTAAGTTGCTGATGCAGTGGAAAGGCCTGTACGAAGTGGAGACCGTGGTGGGGATCAACGACTACAAGGTGAAGGTCGGCCAGCATTCCAAGATATACCACGCCAACCTCCTTAAGCTGTACGTGGATAGGCCTTCAGAAACTGTACATGCAACAACCGCAGCTGAGATCGACGACAGCTTTGACTGCGAGGAACTTTTGAAACTTGGAGACTTCCATAGCAAAGAAGGCATCGATGATGTTAAGCTAGGACCAAGCTTGACGGAAGGTCAAAAGATGGAGCTCAAGGACCTTATGTGCAAGTTTCCCCAAAAATTCAGTGATGTCCCAAGCTCTACAATTTTGGTCGAACGTGAAGTCCAACTTACTTCAGATATCCCCGTTCGATCCAAACCCTTCCCGATCCATTTCAAGGCCCGCGAATCCTTGAAGGAAGACATCGATGAGATGCTGAAGATGGGCATCATCAGGGAGTCCAGTTCCCCCTACACTTCACCTGTCGTGGTCGTGAAGAAGAAGGATGATAGCAACAGAGTATGTTTCGACTACAGGAAGGTTAACAAGATCACCGTCTTCGACACTTAGCCGATGCCTACTGCGGCAGACCTCTTCTGCCAATTATCGGGGGAGTAAACTCTTCAAAAAGATTGACCTCGGCAAGGGTTATTGGCAAGTCCCTGTGCGTTAACAGGAGTTGAGTTGAGTTGAGTAGATTACCGTCCCCGGACACAGAAGCGGGACATACCAAAGACTGCTTTTATAACTCCTGATGGGATGTACGAATGCCTGAGGATGCCTTTTGGAATGGTCAACAGAGGTGCTACCCTGAAGAGAGGAATGAGGAAGATGCTTAAAGGGATGGACAACGTCGTGTGTTACTGGGACGACCTGCTAGTCTACACCCAGACCTGGATGGAGCATCTGATGACCTTGAGGGAGCTGTTTAACAGTCTTACAGAAGCCAACGACCGTGAGACCCAGCAAGTGCATTCTGGGAACTGACAACGTCGACTTCATCGGACATTCGATGGAAGAAGGAGGCAATGGAGGATGCACTGACTCCAGGAAAGTCTACGAGATCACTGTCTTTGACAACCATAACGGGCGAGGGCATTGGCTCCGTGTGGATGAACTGAGAACATTGACAGTATCCAGACAGACTGAAAAAAGTTTTAATTATGGACTTCGTTTGTGCGTTGAGTCTCAACGTTGTTGAAAGAAATTAAGTAAATTTCTTCTTGTGTGGGGGGTTATGTTACGTTTGAGAAGCGCATGATAGATCCGATCGTTTTGTTTTGCAAAGCATGCACTGACAGTGTATTTACCTTTGATTTGATTTTGCGTTGTAGTTGGAAGAAAGCTTTGTATAATGTTGATAAATTTTGTTGCTCGATATTATTGGAGATTTTTCTAGGGTTGCTTGTTTACTGTCAATCGAAGCATGTAGATAAATCTATGAGATGCTTCTAGCCTAAAGAAAGTTGTATGACGTAAGACAGTGCATACTTCTGATGACGAATTTTATTTTGGTTTGCTGTAATTGCATCATGCTGGAATGTTCGAACGTTCTTTAGAATATAGAGAGACTATAAGGTCCGCACTGTTTCAGAGTTGTAAGATGATAAAGTTGAAAAAGCGATTAAGCCATTGTATGCAGTTGTTGATGTACGCTGAATAAAGTTGGAAAACTTCATACGACAACTCCTGCCTTGTTGCTGAGTGAACAGTTTGTCTAGATAAACGAATCTGAGTTACACTTATCAGGATTCAAGCATCGGGGCTGAATCAACTACTGATTAAAAAAACAACAGTGTTTTTCTTGCACACATGGGCAAACAAAAACGAACACACATTCTCTTTTCTCTTTCTCTCTAAACTCACAATCTCTTTTGTCCCAGATCCACACTTCTTTTAGTGTTGCATTATACAAGATGACATTGTGAGTCAGTAGGAAAACAAATTTTCTCTTTTGTATTTTAATGTACATAAAATGTCATAATAATAAGAGATAACCAGATTTTATGTGCACCACGAACCTTGTATATTTCACTTTTTGTAATGATAATATTAATAATTGATTTAATTGATTTATTGCCTTTTAGGGATGGGATATAAATGCACTTTATCAAAATACTTAGGCTGTTTGTAGATTGTCAAAATGAACTAATGGGTGAAACCGTCAGGTTATCTATGGAGATAAGACCCCTTTTTACTGTGAAAATTCAGATTCTTGATGAAGGGTTTGCAGTTGGAACAATGAAATGGTGGAGAGGGAGTTTGAAAGATAAATCTTTCGCCCTTCAGAGAATTTGAACGAATGTTTCATGTGATTTGTTTGGGAATTAAAAAAGGATTATGGTGTTTAAATAAAAGTAACATCAGGGGTTTATAAATGCAAACAGATAAAATCTGTAGCAAGGTGGGAGTGGTGAGGCAGAAGAAAGAAATGGGAATTTGAGTGCGGAGGAGAGATGTGGGGAGATCAGGAGATATTTATTTTGGCTGGAAAATGGCAGAAGTATGCGTTTGATGCATTTAAAGTCTGTGGGAGATGTAACATGCTGAAACAGGTGTTAACAGGAAAGCGATTTGTTTATAACATTTTAAAATTCTTAGCATTGAAAGAGAGAGAGGTAGAGAGGAAAAGATCACACCAGTTTATTATTATGGATGAAGAGGTGGAGAAGCGGCTGAAGGTGGGTGAGGTGCTGGGTTAGAGAGTATGCTCACAAAAGACTGGTGTTGAAAATATTTGAGTAATTTCTTCTAACAACATTCATTATACAATGCTCATATAAATTAATAGCCATTCGTTTAAAATATGAATTAAACTGATTGATGGAGTAGTTGTTAGTGGTTTTTTTTCTCCAGGAAATCTAGAAATAGAATAGATCAGCTGGGAAGAGTGCTGAACTATGTGCCAAAATTCACAGGTTTGGTTGTTACCTAATCCAATCATCCCTTGCCAACTCTCAGTAGCGAGAGGGATTGAGAACTAGTTTGAGAAATGGGGGATCCATTACCCCTTTGTCCTAGGTAGTGATTAACTCCATCTTCTATGCTTTGATTCTTTGTTGTTTTTGGCATGAATTTTCTTTCAGCTCTTGGTGGAATGAAAGGAAAAGGGGGGGGGGAAAGGGAATGGGACTACAAAATAACAAAATTTGTATTTTTTGTTGTTATTTTAATTTCAGGTAATGGTGGTTGTTCTTTTGATTGTAGGTGATGGGATGGAACATGCCAAATCTTCACCTCGACCTTCCAGCCTGGTGGTCGGCAAAGAAGATCGATCACATGGTCATCAGAAAGGTGTCTACATGGAAATCTCCCATCAAGACACTACCCCAGAGAGGTCAGTCTGTTAGGTTAAGTGATGGAAGTAGAAGTAATAGTGGTGAAAGGTTTTTTTTGGTTGTGGTGATGTTTGTAGTAATGGTTGCCAATACAAGATTTTTGTTTGCATGTGAACAAGAAAAAAAATCCTTTTAAGTCATAATATATTTTTATTAATTAATTAATTCATTCATTCATTCATACATTGAAATCCCATTTCTAGACACCATTGGGAAGAAGCCTTTGGCAGAAAAATTGTGGTGTTGATGAATATTGCTGCTGAGGGCAGAGAAAGATGGTGCCCATTTGTGCAAGGGTATTTGAAAAGTCTTGCACATATAATATGCCAGTAATATGCCTTTGGTGTCTAAACAAGACATTATGCAATAGTTGACTAATAATAGAAGCCCTATTTAAATCCTAAACAAGCTCAAGCACACACAAATTAAAATAAACTTTATCACTTACATTCAAAATGTTTCCTTTGTTTTCCCACCTTGAATTTGGTGGCACTGCACTGCAGCTGCTGTGCTTTAACTGTGAAAAGGGATAAGATTTTACATGCTTACTCTGTTTACCTCTTTACCGAGATTTTACCTGGGTCCTGAGCTTTATGCTGGACAGACCGCAGTTAGTAAGTGTGGGATAGTTGACATCAAGTTCCATTTTAATGAGCACCGGTACACTTCAAGGTTGCATATTATCCCCCCTGCTCTTCACCCTGTTTACAAATGACTGTAGGTCCCATAATGACTCAGCGCTGATCAAGTTTTCCGATCACGCAACGCTGGAGGTCTAATCTCAAAGGGTGATGAATCGGCCTACCGAGCTGAAATCGAACTGCTGTTCTCTTAGTGTAGCAGCAATAACCTTGTACAATGTCTCAAAGACAAAGGAGATGCTCATTGACTTCAGGCTCCAACCCTCGCCCATTGAGAGCAGCCTGGGTTGGGGTGAGAACTCGCTCTCAATCATCAAGAAGAGTCGGCAGTAAATGTATTTCCTCTGACAGCTGTGGACGTTTGGCATGAGCCAGACGATCATGACCCAATTTTACAGAGCGGTGATAGAGAGCACCCTCACATTCTCCATCACAGCAGACAAAAAGAGGCTGCAGTCCATAGAGAACACAGCGTCCAACGTCATTGGACGCAAGCTGCCATCAATAGGTGACATCTATTATAAACGTCTACTAAAGAGGGCCAGGAGCGTTGCAGAGGATGAGCCTCGTCCAGCATCACAAAAGTTTGCCCCACTCCAATCTGGTAGAAGACTGAGGCACTTTAGCAACAGAATGGTCCGTTTTGCTTCTTGACTTTTTACATCATAAAGTTGAACTTTTACAGTTGCACATCTTGGCTGTGTTTCTATATATATATATATATATATATATATATATATATATATATATAATATATATTATGTGTGTATGTGTGATCTCAATCTGAGACATTTTCCTTGTATCTTATCTTGGAAATAAAATTACTTGACGACTTGCTTGACAATTAAAAACTAAATCTAAGTCCAAATGAAACATTTGTACACTGCTGTTGTCTCGGTAAAATTAGTGCACGAGCATAAAATAACAGTACGAATCTTTATCTTATTTGTCTTTTTTTTTTTTTGCTGAAGGGATAAGCCGAGCTTACCATCACAGCGAGATAAAACTACTCCAGCTAGAAGTTCCTCTTCTTCCATCTCCAAGGACAGTCTGCAGGCCACCACTCCTGACAAAGAGGGTGCAGCTGAGGTTGTCCCTGCCAATCCCGCTCTCTCCTTTACTATTGACTTTAGCGATGATGATAGGCGGAAGGTATGTATTTCTATGGAGCAGACTGGTGCAGCTATGCTTGCTTTACAAAGAAGATTCTGCGCACTGTTTCTGCTAACCTTCTGCTGTCTCGCTCTCTCTTTCACCATTGGTTTTGCGACAGTGACAAGTGTAAGATATGACTTATTGCAGATAAACATAGTGAAGTAAATAAAGTTCAATCAGATTCTGCTTGGGATCTATCTATGACTGACTTGAATATGTCTACCTTAGAAAATAGCCAATGCCAGGGCTACAGAAAGACTTGGAAATAAGTGGTATTTGACATGAAATTGCTCACTATTCACTGAGCCTTTTAAATTGTTAATGAAAGATGATGTTGGTACAAGTTTAGAGACTCGTAAGCAGATAGAGATTATCAGTAACGGACAAAACAAATTGTAACGCTATTGTGTTTGAGCCTCACTTTATTGATAATAACTTCATCAGAAAATGACTAAAATCAAACCTCTATGTCTGTCTTAGCTGAGTTTGTTTTTATTTCCTGACTATAACTTCTGTCTGCATTAACCCTTTATGCGAAACCCCCCAAAGTCTACAGAATCTTCGTTATGATGAAGGCGATAGTCAACAGAAAGGAGAAGGAGATTTGTTCATACTGCCTTGCCTGTTTTATTGTAGCAATTACTATTTGTCACTGTAAACTGATTTGAATGAATGTTTCAGGCTAAGCTTAAGAAGGGAGCCAGTTTGAGCGAGTTTGTGCCCCCTAAATTGAGGAGCAGTCTGGCCCAGCATATAAGGGGACCCTCATCAGAGAAAACATCTTCAACTTCTGGGAAGGGGAGC
>CM072513.1:47967801-48137801 GCA_036898135.1 Oncomelania hupensis
GGAGTTGAATAATAGAACAGGTTTTCTTCTTCTTCTTTCATTATTCCTTTGGAGATGGGGGGAGGAAAGCGATGGAGAACGGAATGGAGGTGAGAGAAGAAACACAGTACAATAAAATAATATATAATTTAGAGAGAGAGAGAGAGAGAGAGAGAGAGAGAGAGAGAGAGAGAGAGAGAGAGAGAGAGAGAGAGAGAGAGATTTGTTATGAGTGTACAGAGTGATAACGATGCTACAGACATGCTTCCTAATACCCAGAGAGAGGCAGATTATAACAGAAGAATAAAAGGTGACCATGAACCGTCCGTCACGAGTGTTGCCACTAAGATCAATACAAGCTCCTCTTTACTTTCAGTGATAAACCGTTGTACTCGGGCTGTGACTGATAATCTTTCTTTTAGATTATATCGTGCTTCCTTCTTTTTAGATTCTTTTGTGTGCCCTTCCTCTAGATTACAATGAAACAATAGCGAAATAAGAGCGTCAATACAAAATAATAACATCTGTTCTCGGTTCTTCATTTCCCCACTACACCTTCCGTCCCCATCCGCAAATAGTAATTCTAGTACTAATGTCGTTATTTCCTTCCATTGGGCGACATCCCAAAACAAGTCCCAACACTGCAGTAGCATTCGTTCTCTGCTAGTGCTTTATGTCCTAGCAATGCATTTTGAGCACCCACTAACAGTGATAACCATAGATTTTTATGGAACACGCGTGCTATCAGTACAACAAGACTAGTGATCATATACCTTTATCTAATATTGTGATAGACACGGGTTGCCTTTATTTATTGTAGAATCCCATACGTTAAAAATAGAATAATAGATTCTTTGTGATTTCTTCCCCCTAACACTGATATGGCGCATTTCCATTTCAAGGTCATCAATACAAGAAGTTCTTCTGTCAGTGGGTGATAAAGTTATGCTGTGACTGATACTATGATAGAGCACACTTCTTTCTTTCGTTTAGATACTATGATAGAGCACACTTCTTTCTTTCGTTTAGATTCCAATTCTATAATAGTGGTCTTTCTCTATTTTCCCCCTAACTCTACATTTGGTGCATTCCCCTACCCGGCCAAGGTAATCGTTCTGTTCGTTCCAAACTCTGTGTGTTCTTTGGTGGGTTTTAAAAAATAATAAGCAGATGATAAATATTATTTACCAGTAAAACTGATGCCCGACAGCAGCAACAGCTAACAAGTTTAAGTCTCTCTCTCCCTCCATCCTCTCTCCTTCCGGGTTGTTTGTGCATTGCTTTATCAGCAGAATCAGGAATTACACTAGTACAGCACATTACAGTACAGTACAGTACAGTACTGGAACAGAGAAATGTAGGCTTCAGCAGGATTAAGAGGTTATTGCTTGCGGTGCCCAGATTCGATACAGCTAATCTCTGCATTCCTTTCATTGAACAAACAACCATTGCCGTTCCTCGGGTCAATGATACTTAGTAGTGTTAGAGAATATAGCCTATACATTATACTGAAGTGTAAAAGTCTATAATTACGTTTTCTTCCCTTTAGCCCTCCAATTTTACCAACTCAGCATTTTTTCCAGAACTTATAAAACTGTTTTCTAGCACTACTGTACATTCAGTCAATACGACGACGACGACGATGATGATGATGATGATGATGATGATGATGATGATGATGATGATGATGATGTGATGATGATGATGATGATGATGATGATGATGATGATGATGATGATGATGATGATGATGATGAATGGAGGATGACGATGGAGGATGACGATGGACGACGATGATGAATGCTTATGGTTCAGTACACTCTCTGTCTGTTAGGTACACAGAAGCTAGATCGATAATCTCATGCTGATACGGTTGTAAGTAGTACATAGAGCTATCAATCAGTCTCTGGTACTCGGGAGTGGTAGTTAGGACCGGTCAGTGAGATTATTTGATTAATACCACTCGAGGCTGCCTGGATGTCTGTCCTTGAGAAAGTGAAATCTGACACTTTGAGGGCATTGGTCTACACGACTACATGAGTCTATTACTATTAGGATTTGTACTATACTGATGCAGCGAGCATGTGTGTATTGTTTTGTCAGTATATGTAGTACACCAGCGCACTGTATTAAAAGTACAAATATGACTAACGCAGTGAGCATGTATGTTAATAATATTGTAGTACATGTACTTGTAGTTGTACTACGCGTAGTACGGGTATTTTGTTGTAAAAGATGTTTCCTGGCACTTGAATTAAATTATATTTCCATCCAGCGTTTTGAGATGCTCTTTGAGCACCTAAATGACTGTATAAGAACAGTACAATTAATTTTCGTTCTTTTTTCTTATCTTCAAAAATTGTACTGATTGTATTAATTATTATTCTAAGCAGTTTGTTGACAGCATGTTCTATTTTCAAATATGTTTTGGTGCTTGAATCAAGATGGTTGGATTCTGTGTGTTTCAGAGCTGGAAACGGTCAAGAAAGGCACTCCATTATACGGACAGCCTGCATGGTGGGGAGAGGACACGGCAGAAACTATAGGTAAGAGTCCAAACTAAAAGAAGAAGCAGAAGGAGGAGGAGGAAGAGATGAAGAAGGAAAGGGAGTAGGAGGAAGAAGAAGAAGACCGCAACCAGAAGAAAAGCACATGTTACTTTCTGTGATGAGGTTGCACCAGGGCTGCAAATGACCTTCTTTAGATAATAAGCAATAGTTTTGCCATACAAAAAAATTCACCAGGCAGTTTCTACTTACACATGATATGATGTAACGGCAGTATTTTGCATGTTAAGTACCGTTCAAAGACTGCAAAGCTTTGGTAAGCACATTAGGGAAACCAGTTGATAGTAGTTGATAATAGGTTCCTAATTCACACCCACCTACCCCTCTCCACCCCCAAAAATTTCTTTGCCGAATATTTCATGATGTTACCAACGTAAGGGTACTGTATTGTAGCTGTATAGTGTACTAATTTTTGGAACACTCTGGGTTACGACACTTAATTTATTTACCCAACGACCCCGATCCTAAGTGGAGTCCTGCCTCAACTCGTCGAGGTTGTGGAGGAGGATCCATTGCCATTTCCTGATGGAGACCTTACAGAGCTGCTACGGGATAATGTGGCTACTCCGGCTCAGCCCTGCAAACCAGAGATCGTCGGTGCTGTTACTACCAGGGCCCAGGCCAAGAGAGACAAGACATCTACGCCACTCAAGGTCGCCGACAACTCCAAAGCCGCCATCGTGAACAGAGATAAGCTGATCCAGCTCCAGGAAGCTGATAGTACTCTAACCAAGTACAGGAACCGGAAAGACCACGTGACCAAAGGCAGTGGCACGATCTATTTCGAGGAGAAGGCCAAGATCCTGTACAGAATCTTCCAGCACCCAAGGGTCAATGGAGGGAAACCACTACGTCAAGTCTTGGTACCATTACCCTTAAGGCGCCAAGTGATGGAAGTAGCTCACGACTCTATCATGGGAGGTCACCTGGGCATCAAGAAGACGTCGGACAGAATCCAGGCGGTGTTCTACTGGCCAGAACTTCATGCGGACGTCAGGTGACATTTGCCAGAAGACCATACTTCAAGGAAGGGTCCCTGAAGTGCCTATGCAGAGGATGCCCCCTGATCGTCCGACCTTTAAGAGGGTGGCCTTAGACTTAATCGGCAAAATAAGACCTCCGAGTGAAGAAGGTCATCGGTGGGTACTGACTTTAGTGGACTATGCGACTCGGTACCCAGAAGCAGTGCCACTGAAGAAGATTGACACTGAAACTGTGGCGGAGGCGCTGGTGGACATGTTCAGTAGACTTGGAGTGCCTGAAGAAATCCTGACAGACCTCAGGACGCAGTTCGTCTCTGACTGCATGAAGGAGGTCAACAGACTGCTGAGCACCTGGCATTTGACTATGACACCCTACCATCCAATGTGCAATGGGCTCGTCGAGAAGTTCAATGCTACGCTGAAGTCAACACTGAAGAAACTGTGTAGCGAGCAACCCAGACAATGGCATCGCTACATCAACACCTGACTTTTCGCCTACACAGAAGTGCCGCAGGAGTCCACCGGCTTTTCTCCATTCGAGCTGTTGTACGGAAGAACCATCCGAGGGTCGATGCACATCCTGAAAGAACTGTGAATGAAGGAAGTAGACACTCCAGAGGTGAAGAACAGCTATTAGTACGTGTTTGAGCTACGGGAGAAGCTGGAGCAGACTCTCGAGATAGCCAGAGAAAACCTGAAGAGTCCCTGGACTGTGGAAAGCACTACTATGATCGTAGGGCTGTGAACAGGAAGTTCAAACCTGGCAACAAAGTGCTGGTGCTGCTACCTACCGATCACAGTAAGTTGCTGATGCAGTGGAAAGGCCCGTACGAAGTGGAGACTGTGGTGGAGATCAACGACTACAAGGTGAAGGTCGGCCAGCATTCCAAGATATATCACGCCAACCTCCTTAAGCTGTACGTGGAAAGGCCTTCAGAAACTGTACATGCAACAACCGCAGCTGAGATCGACGACAGCTTTGACTGCGAGGAACTTTTTAAACTTGGAGACTTCCATAGCAAAGAAGGCATCGATGATGTTAAGCTAGGATCAAGCTTGACGGAAGGTCAGAAGATGGAGCTCAAGGACCTTATGTGCAAGTTTCCCCAAAAATTCAGTGATGTCCCAAGCTCTACAATTTTGGTCGAACATGAAGTCCACCTTACTTCAGATATCCCCGTTCGATCCAAACCCTTCCCGATCCCTTTCAAGGCCCGCGAATCCTTGAAGGAAGACATCGATGAGATGCTGAAGATGGGCATCATCAGGGAGTCCAGTTCCCCCTACACTTCACCTGTCGTGGTCGACTACAGGAAGGTTAACAAGATCACCGTCTTCGACACTGACCCGATGCCTACTGCGGCAGACCTCTTCCGCCAATTATCGGGGGAGTAAAATCTTCAAAAAGATTGACCTCAGCAAGGGTTATTGGCAAGTCCCTGTGCGTTAACAGGACATACCAAAGACTGCTTTTATAACTCCTGATGGGACGTACGAATGCCTGAGGATGCCTTTTGGCATGGTCAACAGAGGTGCTACCCTGAAGAGAGGAATGAGGAAGATGCTTAAAGGGATGGACAACGTCGTGTGTTACTGGGACGACCTGCTAGTCTACACCCAGACCTGGATGGAGCATCTGATGACCTTGAGGGAGCTGTTTAACAGTCTTACAGAAGCCAACTTGACCGTGAGACCCAGCAAGTGCATTCTGGGAACTGGCAACGTCGACTTCATCGGACATTCGATGGAAGAAGGAGGCAATGGAGGATGCACTGACTCCAGGAAAGTCTACAAGATCACTGTCTTTGACCCTGGGCCGATGACAACCATAACGGGCGAGGGCATTGGCTCAGTGTGGATGAACTGAGAACATTGACAGTATCCAGACAGACTGAAATAAGTTTTAATTATGGACTTTTGTTTGTGCGTTGAGTCTCAACGTTGTTGAAAGAAATTAAGTAAATTTCTTCTTGTGTGGGGGGTTATGTTTCGTTTGAGAAGCGCACGATAGATCCCATCGTTTTGTTTTGCAAAGCATGCAATAACAGAGTGTATTTACCTTTGATTTGATTTTGCGTTGTAGTTGGAAGAAGCTTTGTATAATGTTGATAATTTTCGTTGCTCGATATTATTGGAGAATTTTCTAGGGTTGCTTGTTTACTGTCAAAGCATGTAGATAAATCTATGAGATGCTTCTAGCCTAAAGAAAGTTGTATGACGTAAGACAGTGCATACTTCTGATGACGAATTTTATTTTGGTTTGCTGTAATTGCATCATGCTGGAATGTTCGAACGTTCTTTAGAATATAGAGAGACAATATAAGGTCCGCACTGTTTCAGAGTTGTAAGATGATAAAGTTGAAAAAGCGATTAAGCCATTGTATGCAGTTGTTGATGTACGCTGAATAAAGTTGGAAAACTTCATACGACAACTCCTGCCTTGTTGCTGAGTGAACAGTTTGTCTAGATAAACGAATCTGAGTTACACTTATCAGGATTCAAGCATCGGGGCTGAATCAACTACTGATTAAAAAAAACAACAGTGTTTTTCTTGCACACATGGGCAAACAAAAACGAACACACATTCTCTTTTCTCTTTCTCTCTAAACTCACAATCTCTTTTGTCCCAGATCCACACTTCTTTTAGTGTTGCATTATACAAGATGACATTGTGAGTCAGTAGGAAAACAAATTGTTTCTCTTGTATTTTAATGTACATAAAATGTCATAATAATAAGAGACAACCAGATTGTATGTGCACCATGAACCTTGTATATTTCACTTTTTGTAATGATAATATTAATAATTGATTTAATTGATTTATTGCCTTAGGGATGGGATATAAATGCACTTTATCAAAATACTTAGGCTGTTTGTAGATTGTCAAAATGAACTAAGGGTGAAACCGTCAGGTTATCTATGGATATAAGACCCCTTTTTACTGTGAAAATTCAGATTCTTGATGAAGGGTTTGCAGTTGGAACAATGAAATGGTGGAGAGGGAGTTTGAAAGATAAATCTTTCGCCCTTCAGAGAATTTGAACGAATGTTTCATGTGATTTGTTTGGGAATTAAAAAAGGATTATGGTGTTTAAATAAAAGTAACATCAGGGGTTTATAAATGCAAACAGATAAAATCTGTAGCAAGGTGGGAGTGGTGAGGCAGAAGAAAGAAATGGGAATTTGAGTGCGGAGGAGAGATGTGGGGAGATCAGGAGATATTTATTTTGGCTGGAAAATGGCAGAAGTATGCGTTTGATGCATTTAAAGTCTGTGGGAGATGTAACATGCTGAAACAGGTGTTAACAGGAAAGCGATTTGTTTATAACATTTTAAAATTCTTAGCATTGAAAGAGAGAGAGGTAGAGAGGAAAAGATCACACCAGTTTATTATTATGGATGAAGAGGTGGAGAAGCGGCTGAAGGTGGGTGAGGTGCTGGGTTAGAGAGTATGCTCACAAAAGACTGGTGTTGAAAATATTTGAGTAATTTCTTCTAACAACATTCATTATACAATGCTCATATAAATTAATAGCCATTCGTTTAAAATATGAATTAAACTGATTGATGGAGTAGCTGTTAGTGTTTTTTTCCAGGAAATCTAGAAATAGAATAGATCAGCTGGGAAGAGTGCTGAACTATGTGCCAAAATTCACAGGTTTGGTTGTTACCTAATCCAATCATCCCTTGCCAACTCTCAGTAGCGAGAGGGATTGAGAACTAGTTTGAGAAATGGGGGATCCATTACCCCTTTGTCCTAGGTAGTGATTAACTCCATCTTCTATGCTTTGATTCTTTGTTGTTTTTGGCATGAATTTTCTTTCAGCTCTTGGTGGAATGAAAGGAAAAGGGGGAGAGGGGAAAGGGAATGGGACTACAAAAGTAACAAAATTTGTATTTTTTGTTGTTATTTTAATTTCAGGTAATGGTGGTTGTTCTTTTGATTGTAGGTGATGGGATGGAACATGCCAAATCTTCACCTCGACCTTCCAGCCTGGTGGTCGGCAAAGAAGATCGATCACATGGTCATCAGAAAGGTGTCTACATGGAAATCTCCCATCAAGACACTACCCCAGAGAGGTCAGTCTGTTAGGTTAAGTGATGGAAGTAGAAGTAATAGTGGTGAAAGGGTTTTTTTTGGTTGTGGTGATGTTTGTAGTAATGGTGGCCAATACAAGATTTTTGTTTGCATGTGAACAAGAAAAAAAATCCTTTTAAGTCAAAATATATTTTTATTCATTCATTCATTCATTCATACATTGTAATCCCATTTCTAGACACCATTGGGAAGAAGCCTTTGGCAGAAAAATTGTGGTGTTGATGAATATTGCTGCTGAGGGCAGAGAAAGATGGAGTATGCTGGTTAAACGATCATCTGTGGTGCCCCTACGACCTCCGGGTTACGGGACAGGATAGGATAGGATAGGATGAATGATAGTTGTTGTGTGGATTGTCATTGTATTGGTTTTGGCTGCAGGTAAAGGTGTGTGAGCATGAAATACTTAAATGCCTGGTTTACATGTTTGTGCCTGGTGCCCATTTGTGCAAGGGTATTTGAAAAGTCTCGCACATATAATATGCCAGTAATATGCCTTTGGTGTCAAAACAAGACATTATGCAATAGTTGACTAATAATAGAAGCCTTATTTAAATCCTAAACAAGCTCAAGCACACACAAATTAAAATAAACTTTATCACTTACATTCAAAATGTTTCCTTTGTTTTCCCACCTTGAATTTGGTGGCACTGCACTGCAGCTGCTGTGCTTTAACTGTGAAAAGGGCTAAGATTTTAAATGCTTACTCTGTTTGCCTCTTTACCGAGATTTTACCTGGGTCCTGAGCTTTATGCTGGACAGACCGCAGTTAGTAAGTGTGGGATAGTTGACATCAAGTTCCATTTTAATGAGCACCGGTACACTTCAAGGTTGCATATTATCCCCCCTGCTCTTCACCCTGTTTACAAATGACTGTAGGTCCCATAATGACTCAGCGCTGATCAAGTTTTCCGATCACGCAACGCTTGAGGGTCTGATCTCAAAGGGTGATGAATCGGCCTACCGAGCTGAAATCGAACTGCTGTTCTCTTAGTGTAGCAGCAATAACCTTGTACAATGTCTCAAAGACAAAGGAGATGCTCATTGACTTCAGGCTCCAACCCTCGCCCATTGAGAGCAGCCTGGGTTGGGGTGAGAACTCGCTCTCAATCATCAAGAAGAGTCGGCAGTAAATGTATTTCCTCTGACAGCTGTGGACGTTTGGCATGAGCCAGACGATCATGACCCAATTTTACAGAGCGGTGATAGAGAGCACCCTCACATTCTCCATCGCAGCAGACAAAAAGAGGCTGCAGTCCATAGTGAAACAACAGCGTCCAAGGTCATTGGGCGCAAGCTGCTATCAATAGGTGACATCTATTATAAAGGTCTACTAAAGAGGGCCAGGAGCGTTGCAGAGGATGAGCCTCGTCCAGCATCACAAAAGTTTGCCCCACTCCAATCTGGTAGAAGACTGAGGCACTTTAGCAACAGAATGGTCCGTTTTGCTGACAGCTTTTATGTATATTTATATATATATATATATATATATATATATATATATATATATATATATATATATATATATATATATATATATATATATATATATACACATATTATGTATGTGTGTGTGTGATCTCAATTCTGAGACATATTCCTTGTATCTTATCTTGGAAATAAAATTACTTGACGACTTGCTTGACAATTAAAAACTAAATTTAAATCCAAATGAAACATTTGTACACTGCTGTTCTCTGGGTAAAATTAGTGCACGAGCATAAAATAACAGTAGGAATCTTTATCTTATTTGTCTTTTTTTTTTTTTTTGCTGAAGGGATAAGCCGAGCTTACCATCACAGCGAGATAAAACTACTCCAGCTAGAAGTTCCTCTTCTTCCATCTCCAAGGACAGTCTGCAGGCCACCACTCCTGACAAAGAGGGTGCAGCTGAGGTTGTCCCTGCCAATCCCGCTCTCTCCTTTACTATTGACTTTAGCGATGATGATAGGCGGAAGGTATGTATTTCTATGGAGCAGACTGGTGCAGCTATGCTTGCTTTACAAAGAAGATTCTGTGCACTGTTTCTGCTAACCTTCTGCTGTCTCGCTCTCTCTTTCACCATTGGTTTTGCGACAGTGACAAGTGTAAGATATGATTTATTGCAGATAAACATAGTGAAGTAAAGAAAGTTCAATCAGATTCAGCTTGGGATCTGTCTGACTGACTTGAATATGTCTACCTTAGAAAATAGCCAATGCCAGGGCTACAGAAAGACTTGGAAATAAGTGGTATTTGACATGAAATTGCTCACTATTCACTGAGCCTTTTAAATTGTTAATGAAAGATGATGTTGATACAAGTTTAGAGACTCTTAAGTAGATCGAGATTATCAGTAACGGACAAAACAACTTGTAACGCTATTGTGTTTGAGCCTCACTTTATTGATAATAACTTCATCAGAAAATGACTAAAATCAAACCTCTCTGTCTTAGCTGAGTTTGTTTTTATTTCCTGACTATAACTTCTGTCTGCATTAACCCTTTATGCGAAACCCCCCAAAGTCTACAGAATCTTCGTTATGATGAAGGCGATAGTCAACAGAAAGGAGAAGGAGATTTGTTCATACTGCCTTGCCTGTTTTATTGTAGCAATTACTATTTGTCACTGTAAACTGATTTGAATGAATGTTTCAGGCTAAGCTTAAGAAGGGAGCCAGTTTGAGCGAGTTTGTGCCCCCTAAATTGAGGAGCAGTCTGGCCCAGCATATAAGGGGACCCTCATCAGAGAAAACATCTTCAACTTCTGGGAAGGGGAGCGCTAAGAACTCTGTAAGTAGGAACTATTGTAAACAACAACATGTCACTCTCTAAACATTTTGTTTAAATGTATGACTGTTTACCGAAGTGGTAATGCAAATCTTGGTTATCTTGGCATGTTTTGCTGTTTGTTTTTTAGCAGTTATGTAGCTGTTTGTCATTTTTGGTGTACATGTATCAAACTTTGATGCACAGAAATAAAAGTGCTGTAATTCATTCATAATTATGATTACATTGCGTCAGTATTATTATCAGGCAATGATTATGTTTGTAAAATTCCAGTCTGCAAAATAATACACAGTAGAGATTGTACATTCTGTATTCGTGTTCACGTTTAAGTTTGAATTACTCGGAACATTTTAAGTTTTGGAATAAATAAAATGCTAGGCTGTGTGTAATCCAGTTTTGTAATTTGGATGTATTTTGTTTACAGGAGGAGCGAGAACTATCTCCAACAAGGCACAAGCGATTAGAGGAAATGTGGGGGACCACTGACACCCCTCGATCGTCTTCCTCTTCAACCAAACCACCCCATCTTCCCAAAGCACAAACACGCTCCAACACTCAATCTACAGGAGTTGGTTCCCTCCGCATAGCAGATTTTTCTGAGTCGCAACTGTCATCTTCATTACCCTCGGGGGCACTGAGGAGGGAAATGGATAGAAAGGAAACGGAGAAAAGAGTGAGGGAAACGGAGAAAGATTTGGACAAGAAACGTAAGTAACATTGCATCACTTCAAACTAGTCATGTTTCATGTGGTGTTCGTCCATCTTGCCTGTAACACTTTTTTTTAAATTTTTTACAGGAATTCGTAATACAGTCATGTATTCAAATTGCTGTTTTTTAAAGTCTGGTTTCCTTTTTGTTGCTTCTTTAAGTTTTGAATTATTGGGCATAGGAAAGACCACAGACAATGTGCAAATGTTAAAAGATTATCTCCCTTTATTTGGCATATTTATACATTGTGTTTTAGTTTGCCTTGAATATGTCTTTAAATATAGTTTGCGCATGCAAGTTTTGAAATGTTTTCTGTTTATTTCAATCTTTTTATTTTCAATCTTCTAGGATTTGCTTCTAGAGCTAGAGAGACCTAAAACTAAGTTTGGTTATTCAGAAGCACATAAAGTATTGAACAAAGGGAGACTATTATACATTTAAGTTTGATTTCAAATTTATACTCTAATTAGGCTGCATTGTTGAACGGATTTCTTGTCAGTATCAAGAAGGGTTTTTAGTCTGAATTGTAAAACTGTGTTTGTCCTGCCTTTACAGCACCAAAGTCCCCACGGTCACAAGATTTCAGAAAGTCATCACCACGATCCAAATTCACCAAGGCCAAGACTACTACTGCGGCTGCGATCGCTGCATCTGTCCAATCTGCCTCCTACACCGACCCTACGGCCTATCTTATTGACCGCATGTTTGCGGGAGCAACAACCTCTCACGACTCACCCAGGTCAGATTCCTCAGAGAGAGATGGAGTAGAATCACCAGTAGCCACAGAACACACCATGTACAAGGAGTCCAAAGACTACGATCGGGCCACACAGAGAGGAAGCCTCACATATAGAGCCAGTGACAAGCCGCCTGTCCACAGGCAGAAATCCCTTAGTAAAAGTCCCGCTAATGTCTCCTCCTCCCCTTCCACCCCTAGATCTCCTAAAACGCCCAAAAGCCCTGCAGCTGTGGAAGGAGGATCCACCCCCAAGAGAGCAGCTGTAGCGGTGAAAACATCCAAAGTTCCTGAGAAGCCTGTCACTGCTCGGTTTCTGGACGATGACTTTGAGAAAGTACGAGGGTCAAAAGACAGCCTTGAGAAAGTGCGCACATCCAAGAACAGTGTTGAAAAAGCACAAACGTTCAAGGACAGTGTTGAAAAAGCGCAAACAACAAAAAGCCCTCTTGCTAAGCGCAAATCACACAGTCCACATGACGCTCATGCATCGCATAGCCCTCCATCACATCTCCCAGTAGCAACTTCCCCTCTAGAAGATGGCGACGAAGAAGACAAAGTGAGTGAGGCTGGAACTTACACCATTCAGGCTGAACAAGAAGATGCTGAGGAAGAGATGAAAGCCAGACAGCAGATAGACGAAGTGTTTGGTGTAGTTGATGTTGACAGTTTCTCATTTGGTAGGCCTGTGATAGGAAGTGTGGAACAACTTACTGACCCTCCCACACTAGAAGGGGCAGAGGTTTATGAAGATGATGAAGGGGAGACAACCATTCATGACGATGAAAATATGGACCATGGTTGTCAGACACCATGTGATGAAGATGGCAATAAGATTTTTGATGAAGATGATGAAGAGAAAGAGGTATGTATGGTTTTGTTTGGTTTTTCCTGTTCACACTCTTTATTCTCCTACTACTACTTTCATTTTCTGATGTGTTTTTTTTTTGTTGTTGTTTTTTTGTGTAACGCTTTCTCTTTTTATCGGGAAATTCCAGTCCGCCTCCCCTGGGGAAGGTGTAGTCACAGCTTATGGCACGCCCAAACCCAATCTACCTAACATTAGTTGTGTTTTTGAAATTTTTCTGGGAGTACCCGGAGAAAACCCCCAAGACGTTGCCTGAGTCGAAAGTAAATAATATTCGGAGAAACATTAACGCCCAGATGCTGGATCGATCCCACACCTGTCATACGCCATTGGTTTCTGGCCTGTGGACAGGCAAGTTAGTCCCGCCTTAGCCCACTTGGCCACAACGCTTGTTATGTCATGATTATGAGAAATATGTGTTTGTATTCACAATATGTTGAGTCTATAGTATGTATTTCGGTTGCCTTCTGTTAGTGTCTGTATTTGGACTTAACAGTACACTTGTACATTAATGATTTTTGAGGAATTGTACTTTTTCTGTCCTCATCCCTGTTACTATTTTCTCTTCTTTTTTCCACCTTTTTTAACCTATCCAACAAGTGTGTGCTAAATTACACACTACATATTTTTGTTTTGACTCGCATGGATAACAGTGTGACTCTGTGTACTCATCATCACCAGCACCACCCCACCCCCACCCCCTTTTCTCCAACGCCCCCCATATCCACCTCCCCCCCCCAAAAAAAAAAAAAAAAAATCCAGATTTTTGCAAATCTAAGCAAGATAAGTCCTAAATAGTCCCTACCCCCCTCCTCCCACTCTTTCCAATTTTTTTTTAAGAACCTGCAAGTGGATTAATATTTCAGAACCTATTTTAACTATCACAACCAAACTTGGTACACCCCCGTTGGGGTGCCAGGGGTTTCAGTATAAATAGTATCCCCACTTTCTTGAAATTTAGTGCTTTAATTTCCACTGTCGCTGTCTTTCTCATTTGCTCTTTCTCATTCCTGCTCTGTTCTATCAATCTGCTATACTATCTTCTTCTTCGCTAGACCAGTCACCTACCTTTTTTCTTGAAAACTCTTCCGGGACAAGACTGCTTATTTGTGTATGAGGTCTGTTGGATCAGCTTGGGAATATTGGACGCTTTCTGCCAGGTGGTCACTAGGGCTTCCTATGATGTTATTATTTAGCAATGTAGGCATTTTATATGTATGTGTTTTGCTGATAATTTATAATGATGTTTGTATTCTATTTTGTTTTTGTAAACGGGGGTTTGATAAATTAGAGTACAGCCTCAGCGTCCCCTGCGTGGGATGTCTTTATTGTAAAGTGACTGGCTGGTGGAAAGCTTTCAGTTTTACCACTAGGGTTGTTTCAGCAGATCTTTTATGCGGATCAGGGGTTGTCCGGTCCTGATTTGGCTTGGAAGTGTCCGCTGGACCTAAAGCAATAATAATGTAATGTAATGTAAACTTGGTACAATGGTTTATACCCATGAGACCTCATAAATGATCAGTGTAACTGTAGATTAGTCACACGACACCGAAGCGTATAGGCGACTACTGGTCACATTATTCTGACACCAGCGAACCAGTTGATGGTAAGGGGAAAATAATATGGTCACACATTGGCCAATCCGGGATTCGAACCAGGTACCTTTCGGTTACTAGTAAGATGCTCTACCAACTGAGCTACCCGGCCCCTCTATGATCAGTCAATGACTCCACTTCAACAAATTTTGTTAGTCACATGTTTTACACTTTTTTTTTCTAGGTTATTAATATTGAAGTTATGATTCTTTAATTCATGATAGATATTAAACACACATAACTGTACAAATTTGGTCAAACTCACTCCAAGGTCAAGGTCACTGGAGCTGGCCAAAGTCATAGATCATTTGAAGTGACCTTGACCATAAACTATGATAGATATAAAGTATAAACTTGTTGTATTTAGATATGATAAATTGATTTTATATATATATATGTTTCATTTTTGCATTGATCTTGAAGGTTAAGATCAAGGTCATTTTAGGCCTTGCAAAAACATACACAAAATAAGTCGTCATACAGTGGAATGGTTGTTTATATTTTCACCCATAGTATGCAACAACATTGAATTATTTGATCAGACATGCATGAGAGATCACGTGAAGGTCAGTTTATCCCAAGGTCACTGAAGGTCAAGGTCACCAGTTGTTTTTGTTTTTTTTTGGCATAATTCAACTTTTGCTGTAGTTTATTTGATATTATATGAGTGTATCTGGAGCCGGAGGTAAATGTCCTAAGGTCAAGAGAATAGAAAGATTCAAAAGTCTGTATTTTAATTTAGTTTGTTAGTCATTAGTCATTGATTATAGTGTCCAGCAGACTTGAATTTTAAAGCCACCATTTTTGTTTTTTTTTCTGGGAACTAATTTTCATGTTAAATATTGCGCATTCCATAAAGAGCATGTGAGTCATTTGGGCTTGCCCTTCTAGTTGTATGTTGCATTCTGTCTCTTGTTCCATGACAAACCTACTAGTTATGTTTAAAATAAATATAATTTATATCAAAACTAGACTGAACGAGTTCTCTTGCTACTAATAGAACAAAAATTACTATAATGTGTCAGATTGAAAGAGAATCCGCCAACCTCTTTCAATAGGGCATGAGGACATATGACACTATAGTTAAGTCATTTTAGTGGTGATTTCGGTTGACAAATGTCAGCAATTTTCTCCTTTGTTGTCCCTGATGAAAAGAGAAGTTATTGTTATAGAACAGGATAGGTCAACAGGATTAATATGTCATATGACAAGAGAACATTGGGTGCATACATGACACAATACAAGGATGAAATCTGTCATTCTTGATCTTTGGTTTGTCTGCCTCTTTTTGGTGATGGGTGAGACGAGAGAATCATCTTCATTGTTATAAGAGACAGAGCATAACATGAATGAATGAATTATGTTCTTGTGTGAATAGTCTAAATGTCTCTGATACTTGGTGGCATTCTCTAATTATGTGACATGGTATGATGGCCTACTAGCGCCAAAACCCAGAGTTACCAATATCATAAGATACTTGAAATTAACACGTTTTCTGTGTAATTTACAGATATGCCAGTAACCCACAGTGTTAATTAATAAATATCAGTATTTGCCACTCTTTCCTAGCGCCAAGACCTAATAATTAAAATCATAATGTAATAGTTAATACAGTAAAACCAATTATCATGAGATAGTTACAATTACTAGGAGATAATTACAACTGTCACTAAAACTTACAAATATCTTTGCGTGTTCATTTTTAATTTTCAGTTTTGGCCCTAGCAATCCACCTGGAAATGCGCCAAAACTGAAAATTGTAATTTTCACCTGATGATTACGATTTTTACATGTTAATTGTAAATATAACATGTTCCACGGAACTGTTTGTTTTTGACTCGACTGTGCTACATATGTGCATGCTCAATATATAGTGACCAATCATGCTCTGTCCAAAGTGTGATGCGCGTGCTCAGGCACTGTTCGCAGCAGACCTTAGGGTTTGGCATTATTAAAGCGTGGCCAAAAATAAAAATTAGTCATTAACACTGTGAATTACCAGTATCTCTGTGAATTACACAGAACACGTGTTAATTACCATTATCACTGATACCTGTAACTGGAGGTTTTGGCACTAGTAAGCTGCCTTTGTCAGAATTAAGCATGATCACATGCTAATTGTAATTATCATTATTATCAAGTGAAAATTGCAATTATTATGTGATAATTACAATTTTCAGTTTTGGCGCTTTTCCAGGCAGATTGCTAGAGCCAAAACTGAAAATTAAACAGGATCACACATATATTTTAATTTTTCAATGATACTTATAATTATCCCATGATACCTGTAATTATTTCACGACATTTGTAATTATCAGGTCTTGGACAGTAGTAGGCCATCATTACATGGCCTCTCTATGAGTATGAGAGTCATTGTTATGGTGCTGCATGGTTGCTCGGTAATATTTCCTTGCCCCACCTGTTAACCATCACCACCATAACTTCTGCCCATTCACCCCAACCGCCATCCTCCAACAATTGGCTTCAAGAGCGCTGGAGAGGTTCAAGCGTTTTTGTCACTTTGCTCAGAGTGAATAAATTACTTAACATTTAGTTAAATGTGAAATAATTTCATGGATTTGCGTTTTGCGATAATTATTGAGATGTGAATTGAATGTAGATAGATATGAAGCATTTTCAATTATTTAGGATCGCTCTATATGAAGCTTTTCATTTAGGTTTGATATGTGTATGCATGGATATGAGAAAGTGAGAGGGACGCTGGCTTGTGTTTGTCAGGCCTCCTGCTCCCATACCCGCACTTCCTCCTCCCTCTTTGAAAGCATTGATTGGGGAGTCCGAGATGGAACCTGAGAAGAGAGGTCTCATCAAGAAAATATTTAAATTTACTCAGAGGAGGCAGATTAGCTGTAATGAGGAAGAGAAGCACTTGTTCATCCCGAGAGGGTTTTATTACTCATTGTGATGGATGTGGATGAACATTGATGTCAAGTTAACATTGAAACTCCCTTTGTCTTCTTGGTTTTACCTGTTAAGGATAGGTGCGTCTAAGTTTAGATGGAGTATAGAATGACATCGGCAATCACAACAGAATTAGCCATCTATAAGGTTTCCAATAAGGGCTGGACTATGTTATAATATATGGTACAGATCTGGGAGGGTGAAGACATCGGAACAAGCTTATCAGAATCGACTTCACTCTACTATCTTCGTAACCAAATACTATTGCGACTGTAACGCCAGACGTTTTCATTGTTCCAATGTCCGAATGACAAGAAACCCCCATGCACGTTAAGCGATCATTCGATACTTTGTGACTTGGTTCATAATAATAATAATAATAATAATAATAATAATAATAATAATAATAATAATAATAATAATAACGGATTTTTATATAGCGGGTACTCCAGCCTATGACCCGACTCACCACGCTTTACATAGTCATTACATATAAATACATGCACTCGATAAAACATCACTTTTGCTACAATACACCAAAAGACGGAACAGTAAAGGTACAAACTATTTACAACTATGTACACAATTTACAAAAAAAAGACAAAAATAGACTATTTACAACTATGTACACAAATGACAAAAAAGACAGAAATAGAATAGCAAAAACCTATTCACAGCTATTTATATGCTCGGTTAGGCCCAGGAGGAAAAACAGTATAAATATTTACCGGTTCAACCGCTGTTACTCTAATGGTTCAACCGCTGCTACTCTTATGAACATTAGCCAATTAGCTTTATAAGCCCTGTGTATTGCTCCAAGAAGTCCATTAGAAAGCTAGGTCACCGACATTTTGAACAATAGGACAAGGGATGAAAGGAATCAGAGTATAAGGGGAAACAAAAGAAAGGCAAGACATGACAACGGGTATCGTATTATTGCAGAGAAGGATGAGTAGGGAAGCAAAGATGCTTGGAGCTTAAATTGAAGGACGATAAAGTTACTATGGCAGAAGATGACGCAACAGGAAGATGTAGAGGTCAACAACAAAAACCTCAACAAGAACAACAACTACAACAACTACAACTTTGAGAAAAGGATGAAATGGAAAAGGTACAGGCGGATGAAAGGTGTTATCAAGCAAAATACAAATCATAACATTGGGATATAAGTGTGTGACTGAATGAAAATTGCCTGCTAGTTAAGAACAGATGAAGATCCCAGTAAATACTGAAGACAGTATGAATTTGGTTTACACAAGATGGGCTTATTATATAAGCTCCCTTGTTGCCTATCCGTAAGTGTATATACGGCTGTAAATATTTATACTGTTTTTCTTCCTGGGCCTAACCGGGCATATAAATAGCTGTGAATAGGTTTTTGCTATTCTATTTTCTGTCTTTTTTTGTCATTTGTGTACATAGTTGTAAATAGTCTATTTTTTTCTTTTTTTGTAATTTATGTACATAATTGTAAATAGTCTGTACCTTCACTGTCCCGTCTTTTGATGTATTGTAGCAAAAGTGATGTTTCATCGAGTGCATGTATTTATATGTAATGACTATGTAAAGCGTGGTGAGTCTGGTCATAGGCTGGAGTGCCCGCTATATAAAAATCCGTTATTATTATTAAACTGAGACTGTAGCGGTCTCAGCATTCTCATTCTCAGTTACCCTGCATATAAAGTGACGGATAATCCCAGTGCTAGTAACATTGGCCATACTTACCTGGTATAGACATGGGGCTATAACTAGTATCTCAGTAATATAGTCTGCAACAAGTACGGAGTCTGTCCCCTTTTCCCGGAGTTCCTTCCCCTGTGGGGCAGTCTGTAACCTCAGTGTTGTTTTGGAGGCTAGAGATAAACGACTGACGAGTATAATGTGTTATGAATAATTCATGATATAACAATTGTTGTGAATCAAACATTGCTGTTTGTCGGAAGAGGAAATACATTGGAGTTTGTGGCTATATTTGTTCTGACTATTGATCGGGAGGGGCAGGAATGTCTAATTTGAGACTGGAAACTATAAATGCCTCATTGTATTTATGATGCAATAGAAACTTTTACTAGACCCACCGCCGTAGCTCGGGGGTAGAGCGTTCACCTGGCACACTGATGACCCAGGTTCGAAAACCATCGTGGGCAAGGTAAAAGTGGTATTTTTCACTGTCTACCTTAACATTGCTTTGGTGGTTCAGTGTTGATTTCGGCCCTTTTCCCCTCTTCCCTGGGATGATTAACTCTGTCTGCCGTATGGCCAATATTGAGTAAACCAGGGAAAGCTCCATCACCCGACTATATCAGATCTTCAGAATTATTCCCAGATGAATACAATGTCTTCAGAAATGACCGCTCCTCCCTTGGGGGAGGTGTCTTCACTCTAGTCCACAAATCCATCACAGCAGTCGAACAACCAGACCTTGTTACCAAATGTGAACTAGAATGGGTAAAAGTTAAGCTTTGTAACACCAGAGATCTCTACATAGGTACTTTCTATATGCCACACAGAAACCAAGACGACATCAGCGAACTGGAAAAATCACTTAACTTAGTATCTGAAAATGGAAAGAAACAGCGTCATATGATCCTCGCCGGCGACTTTAACTGTCCCGATGTGAACTGGGAAAGCCACACTGTACATCCTGGTGCCCCGGAGCGTACTGTACAGCAGTCCCTGGCGGACATCACATCAGAGGCACTCCTTACCCAGACCCAAACCCAACCCTCCAGAGAATCCAACGTCCTTGACCTTGTCTTTACAACTAACCCTTCCCTCCTAAAATCGTCTACCCTTATCCCTGGTATTGCAGACCATGACATCGTCGTCTCTGACTTTGACATCAAACCCCACACCACACCATCTCAGCGTCGAAAAATCTACCGCTTCCACAAAGCAGACTGGGACCAAATGAAGAGTGACCTTCTCGCAAAAGCAGCCACCATTGTCAACATGTACAACTGTGGCAGCAGCGTCGCAGAATTATGGGACACCTTCAAGACCTCCCTCCATACAGCAATTGATAAGAACATTCCCAGCACACTTCAAAAGAAATGCTCCTCTCTGCCCTGGATAAATGCACCACTAAAAAGAATGCTCCGCCGCAAAAATCGCCTCCTCCGCCAAGCTAAACAGAAAAAAGACTGGACGGCATACCGCAACTTCCAAAAGACCTGCAAGCGAGCCCTGAGACGCGCAGAATGGAACTTCATTAACGGTAAAATCCAGGCAGGCATTAAGAACAACAATACTAAGCCCTTTTGGAGCTACATCAAGTCCCGTAAACAGGACAACACTGGGGTATCACCCCTGAAAACCAAAGGGAAACTTATCACAGATAGCCCAAGTAAAGCCAAGCTCCTCCTTGACCAATTCAAATCAGCCTTTACTAAAACCATCACCACAGCATTACCAACTATGGGCACCCCGTCCACTCCACCTATCAACCAGATAACCGTCACCACAGCTGGAGTTTTAAAACTTCTACAAGAACTTAATCCCGCTAAAGCACCTGGGCCTGACAACATTCCGAACATAGTTCTAAAAACCTGCGCCGAACAACTGGCCCCTGCACTACAAGTTATCTACCAGAAATCTCTTGACTCCTGCACTCTCCCTGCTGACTGGCTGGAAGCAAACATTTCCTGTGTCTTTAAGAAAGGGGATCGACACCTCCCTGAGAACTACAGACCAATATCCCTGACCTCTGTCCCTTGCAAACTCTTAGAACACATTATCTGCCGCCACATCTTATCACACCTGGAATCAAACCACATCCTTACCAACCTTAACCACGGCTTTCGTTCAGGCTTTTCCTGCGAAACCCAACTCCTGACAACCACCCATGATTTCCTCAAATCATTTGACAAAAAACAACAAGTCGACGTTGCAATTTTAGACTTCTCTAAGGCGTTCGACACCGTCCCCCATGACCGCCTCCTCCACAAACTTGCCCACTATGGTATAACCGGCCCCCTTCACTCCTGGCTCACCTCCTTCCTGACCCAGAGGTCCATGAGAGTGGTGCTCGAAGGAACCTCCTCCGAGACTACCTCAGTGGACTCTGGTGTCCCCCAAGGCACCGTACTCGGCCCCCTCCTTTTCCTATGCCACATAAATGATCTCCCATCCCGCGTCAAGTCCCAGGTTCGCCTATTTGCCGATGATTGCCTGCTGTATAGAGAGATCAAGTCCTTCAAGGATCATCAATGCCTACAACAAGACCTGCAGCAGTTAGAGGCATGGGCGGACGACTGGGGCATGCGCTTCAACGCTACTAAGTGTTACATCCTTAGCATCAACCTCAAAACTAACTTCTTCTACCAACTAAATAATGTAATCCTAAACCAAGTCCAACAAAATCCTTACCTAGGAATTATAATCTCTAACGACCTGAAGTGGGGGCCCCACATTTCCTCTATTACCAAGAAAGCCAACTCCACCTTAGGCTTCTTAAGGAGGAACCTCCGTCGCTGCCCCACCAACTGCAAGAACCAAGCCTACATCTCCCTGGTCCGCCCCCTCCTGGAGTATGGTGCCGTTGTCTGGGACCCGTACCTGAAGAAAGACATCGACAGCATGGAGAAGATCCAGCGCATAGCAGCACGCTTCATCACTGGCGACTTCAGGTCCAATGCCCCGGGCAGCGTTGCTGGACTCCTGGAGCGGACGGGCCTCCAACCTCTCCAAAGCCGCCGTCTCCAACTACGACTCGGACTGTTTTATAGGGTGGTTGAGGGGCTGGTGCCGGCACTGCCTCCCCATCAGTTTCTCACCCAACAACGACCAGGACGACGCATCAAACCAGTACAAAGCAGTAACTTCACCACCACCAACATAGTAAACACTTATGCCAGGAACAACTCAAAGCCATATGTTGTACCTCACTGCTCCTCAGACCAACTCAAAAACTCATTCTTTGTGCGTACAGTTAGTGACTGGAACATTCTAGATGATAGCATAGTGTACGCCACATCCACAGAAACTTTTAAAAGTAGACTAGCGGCCAGCCTCCACCAGTGAGCCGCTGCGCAACCCCCAACCCGCTGCAATTTATGCCAGTCACCTGGATGTGTAGCAGCGTAATACTACAGATACAGATACAGATACAGGTATAGGCCTTAAACTTATATTTCATTCAAACTTTCCCCTTTAATCTTTCTAATGCTTGATTTTTTTTAATAACTGAACTTTTTTAGATGCTCTTTCCTGGTCAATGAAGCCAAGTATATGGGTAAGCATGTAGGTAGGTACTTAGGTAAGTAATATCAATACAATAATTACAAAAGTAGTATATACACCTACAGAATGACCATGGCACATTTGTTGACACTAAGCACAAGTGTGCGATTACTTATAACTTTGCACCTGTCTGAGAATTCGTACAGTGTAATATGTTCATCATCATCATGATCATCATGAAATTCACCAGACGTTTTTTTTGTATCTTGCTAATAACATCATACATGTGTTATACTTTAAAACTAACATTCTTTCCACATTGCCTTGACGTCAGGCTAATGGTATCACAGGCTTGTAAATATTTTTTATTATCATCGTCATCATCATCTTCATCATATTCCTCACCCTCTTCATCATTTTTCCTTTGAGATGAGACACACATGAGCTAACATATTTGAATACCACAATGCTTGCATACCGCCTTCCTGTTTAACAAATTTCAATGTGTTTACTTGGAGTATGAATACAGTCTTTTCTTGAAGAACAGACGTCTTTAGGGCTGGATTATCATGTTAATTTTGAGATTAAATATTGAAAGGGCGCTCTACCATACACATTATCTACTGTTGATGTTAAATACGTTTAGCCTAGGTACTAAATATTTTATGTTAACATCACACCAGTTGGGCCATTCAGTCTCCCCACCAGCACCGCCCCCATTGAAAATCTAGCGTTTCCCAAAACCCCTTTATGTACACGTACTGTTTATTAGAGCATCATACATAGTTGTTGATATTATTGTTGACAGTGTGTGTGTGGGGGGGGGGGGGGGGAGAGGGAAAGGGAAGTATGGGTGTGCGTGTGAACTGAAAATAGTTGATATTAAAAAAAAAACTTGTTTGGTAATTGCATCTTCGTATAATTACGTTTTTTTCGAAATATTGGATGTGAACACATTGATATTCAGTGCAAAGTAACACACACTATATTAAGATAATTGTGCATTTGCTTTGTTTGACAGATGATGGATGCATTAAAGCGACATTTATTAGATTTTTATTAGATGTAGCTGCGTATTTTCATGCATGCGTATGTGTGTGTGTGTGCATTCGTGCGTGAGTGTTTGTGCGTGCGTGTGCGTGTGTGTAAATTTATTCTTGGCCCACAGTCAGCATTTGTCAACGTGTTTATTTTTGTCGTTCGCTGCCGTGTGCTTTGTGCAAGCAAGTGGTGGTGTCACTGGGTAGAAAATCCGCCGTCTCTAAGAAGAGAAAAGCTGTTAAAATACACGTTGACGGCCTGAGAGAAGGAGACTACTAAAATAAACGTAATAGCCTTAGAGGCGTGCGAAAACGAAGTATGAGAACTTAAAAGAAGGATATTTAGAGAAATACTACAAAAAAAAAGTTGACAGGGCCTTGAATCGCACAAGGCCCGTCTATGGATGACTAGTTTCCGCCGATCACCTTTGAAAGATATTAATAATTCAGATTGAGATATTTTATTGTCAAGTGGTATACAATGCACAAGGAATACATTTCGCCGCGAGGTACATACACACATTTAATAAATTATATCACAGTCATATGGCAACATTACGTCATTAGGCTTTCAGAACAATAAAGGAACTGTTAAAGGAACAAAATTAAATCCAAAATAATATACCCCAGCATCGCAATGCTCGGAAAGCCAAGGGTTATTATACTTTGTTTACTTAACCCAGGGGTTTACGCTCTATTATTTCAATTATTTCTGAAGCTGAAATTAAAAAAAAAACTTATTTGCAAGGTATACGGATGGATACAGAGGGAGGGGGGTGGGTGGGGCTGATGGCATCATTTACAACAAATAAAAGCTTTTTCCCCTCCAGCGTTAAGGTGGGTGACAATGGACACCTAACCCATAGATATTGCAGGCTGAAAGGCAGAGAAACTCAGAGTAAAGTTTTATTTGCCGAAAGGATTTTTCACTGCCCTTTTGAGATTGACTGGTCTCGGATCTCACTGCAGGTTAAAAGGATTTAAGGGTTATGGCGGAGCGTGGTGTGTTTGTGTGTGGATGTGTGTGATGGATGCGAGAGAGAGAGAGAGAGAGAGAGAGAGAGAGAGAGAGACAGACAGACAGACAGACAGACAGACAGGGGGGGGGGTCTTGATTTGCCTTGTATGTTTGGGGGAAAACTCGTGTTGTCTATGGCTACTCTGTGTGTTTTAAAGCAGTGTGTGTGTACTCGCCCTCTCAAACATAAACAACCTGGACACTCCCACTAGACACGTTGCAATAGGCCCACGAGTTGACGTGTAATTAAAAGTTAATACCTTCCCCCTCTCTCCCTCTCCGTCTGTTGGTTCCTCCATTAGTCACTCTGTCATTAAATTATATCATTTACAGTAAACGTTGTTTTTTTTCTTTCTTCTTTACATGCATTTCTTTCTTTAACTTCAAGTTTTCCTTTTTTGCATGTGATGTTAGTGCACTAAGTAAATAAAATATTTCACACACGCACCCATCCCCTCCCACACAACCACCCACCCACACCCACCCACTCACACCCACCTACCCACGCACACACAAACAAACCCACACTCATAAACACACACACACTCCACCCCACCACCCCTCTGTCTCTGTGGCTTACTCTCTGTCTGTGTGTGTCTGTCTGTCTCTCTCTCTCTCTCTCTCTCTCTCTCTCTCTCTCTCTCTCTCTCATTCTCTATTTATTTATTTGAAGGTTATTTATAATTTTAACAATAAATAACCCTTTTATTTGGAGTAAGAAGGTGGAAAGGGTTTGAGAACCGACTTTCAGATCCACCCAGTTATTATTATTACCACACCATCACACAACACCTAATAACAGTGCCAGCAGTCTTTACTACTACTACTATTACCACCATACCTTATAACATTGCCAATGTTCCTAGTACCCCTACTAGCGTACCCTTTATGTATTATCCCAGGAGCTAGAATCTTTTTTTTTAGGGTTTTGTACAGCGCAACAAAAGCTTTCACCTGCTTTGCTTTGACAGAGTCAACTCATGCGACGCTTTGCTAAACCTATGTCACGACACGCTAGCCGCGAGAGACCCAGAGGTGGGACGAACTTGGTCAAGAGGATCGGAGGGAAAAGGATTTGTTTGTTTATTGCCTAGTTTGACTTCTTTGAAACAAGAGACTAACATTTATTATGACGTTGCGCAGCGAAAGTTGCGAGGTGGTTTGAACGATTTCACTTCTGCGCTCAGTAAATGACTGTTTGACCGAGTGGATATAAGGACTAAGGATGTCTGCGGTGACGACATCCTGATTTATCTTTTCCCTGCTTCAACTGCAACTCTATCGGGTGCTTCCAACGTATTTTCACTTTTATTTGTTGACTTGTAGCCAAACCACAAAAAAAACGATGGACTGGGTTTCAGTATAAATAGTATCCCCACTTTCTGGAAATTTAGTGCTTTAAATTCCCAATGTCGCTACGCCTCTTTCCCTGGGATGGTTATCCCCGTCTGCCATATCGCCAATGGTGGGTGTAGACGTTAAACCTCAATGTTCTTTCTCATTTGTTCTTTCTCATTCCTACTCTGTTCTATCAATCTACTATACTATCTTCTTCTTCGCTAGATCAGTCACCTACCTTTTTTCTTGAAAACTCTTCTTGGACAAAACTCCTCATTTGTGTGTGAGGTCTGTTGGTGGATCAGCGTGGGAATATTGGACGCTTTCTACCAGGTGGTCACTGGGGCTTTCTATGATATTATTTGGCAATGTAGGCATTTTATATGTATGTATTTTGTTAATATTTTATAATGATGTTTGTATTCTATTTTTTATTTTGTAAACGGGGGTTCGATAAATTAAGAGTATAGCCTCAGCGTCCCCTGCGTGGGATGTCTTTATTGTAAAGTGGCCGGCTGGTGGAGTTCCTTAAGTGTTACCGCTAGGGTGTTTCGGCAGATCTTTTATGCGGATCAGGGGCGAGCCCTCTTTCAGCGAAGTTGTGGTCTTGATTTTGTGGTCCTGATTCGGCTCTTTGCAGTCCGCTGGACCATGTAAGCAATTAATAACTAACTAACTAACTGACTACATACTCCTCCGACCCAAAACCGACAGTTCGTCCCAACTTGAAGGTCTCTCTTGGCTTATTCAGCTTTTTCTCTGTACGCTGTTTGAAGGTGGCCACACAATATTTGGCACTGCGTCAGTCAGTCAGCGTGAGCGTACCACCACACCAGTCTTCTTTGGCGTTGTGGGTCGCATTCTTCAGTTTCTCTGATGCTTGGTCGTTGGTAAAGTCTGCTGTGGACCATAGGTTCAGTGCTTTGATTGAAACCTGACGGCTGCCGCGGAATTAATGTGGATTTGAAGTTCCATGTAACGAGCGGTGATAGGCCTATGACAAAGACTGAAAGAACAAAAAAATTAGAGCCATATCGTTCTATTTTGTGCTAGTGAAAGCATAAGAATTAATGCTGTGTAAGTGACTTTAATATCCACTCAAATCGAACAGTTTTCTACTTTTAAATTATTATCGTATATTATAGTTGTTCTTGGGATGTGCGGTGTTTATCAAAGTCGTGATTTTAATGTTGAGCCTATTGTGAAAGACTGGAGACGTGTAGATCTATTCAAGCAGAATAATTATTCTAAGGTGAATTCGTCAGAAAGAAATTCAGGTGTGTTATTTTCCGACAATTTATACCGGGGCTTGAACTGTGCTTTGTTGAAAAATAAAAATTTATCGTTAGTAGTGGTTCGTGCCTATTACCCCTTTAAACAAATACGGATCTTCATTGTGGGGAATTCCGCTGGTAAGTAGATCTGTTTTCAACAAGGGTGTACTCTGAAGCATGAAGACAGAATTTGATTTATGGAATTATTAACTTAATCTTTTTCTCCTCCCCCTCCCCTCCCCTCTCTCTCTCCTCCCTCCCTCTCCCTCCTTCTCTCTCTCCCTTTCTTTCTTTCTCTCCCTCCTTCCCTCCTTCTTTCCCTCCCTCCCTCTTTCTGTCTCCCTCTTTCTTTCTCTCTCTCGCTCGTTCTCTCTGCCTCTCTCCCTCCCTCTCTCCCTCCCTCTCTCTCTCTCTCCCTCCCTCCCCGAAACTATGCAAAATTCAGATGATCATCCATGTCGATGTACTACGAGTGTATGTTGTTGGTTTTCATTTTATCTCTACATAGAGAGGTTGTGGTTTTATTTTAAAAGCTGACATGCACTTGAAATGTGCTTGCAATAACCAAACTATCAAGACTGAAAAAGATTAAGATAACAATACTGAGACACCCATTTTGTTTTGCGACCGTTAACTGGAACGTGGTAATATCAGAAACATGCACAATTTACTCACCCATCTATCATAAAAAATATTTCATACCAATCTCATGTAGATCTATATAAATTGCATGTTAATCGCACATATATTTCTTTGCGGAAAAAAAAGAAAGAAACTTATGCTTTCTGTCAGATTTTGGGCCCTTAAACATAAAATGTTTACAAAATCGAGCAACTTTTCCTCCTTAAATTTCTAGCTATTTTGTGTGTAAGTTGGGTGTCTCTTATGTAAACATCCTGAAGTCTACTATTATAAAGTAGTCATTATTCATTGTGTAATCCCATACTCGGCTCTTTACCCTGTCATTAGCAAGGAAGGGTAACCTAGGCAGCTTCTTTATTTTTTCCTTTTTGACAGGTTGTCGTTATATAGACATTGGGGCATTGACACAAAAAGGTAGTTTAAGCTTAGCAAAGTGATTCAAAGGTACTTTAAATCTTAACTTGTTTGATACATTTTTTATTTGTAGTTTAAATGACCTCAAGCAAAACTTGTGTAAGCTGTGATTATTTAAAGAAGTGTTTCTTGTTTGTTAGTTTATTTGGTTTATGGGGCATTCATTCCAAATGTTGTTCAAATCTTAATGTAATTGTTTTATTTAATTATTTATTATTTAAATGGCAGTTGTGCAAAAAGTTGTTAAAGCTGTGTTCGTTATTGTTTTAATTGTAGTTTAAGACTAAGAGGCACTGATACATAAGAACAATTTAAGCTGTGTATAATTAGATAGCCGTTTTAATTCTAATTTGATGGCCCATTCATACAGTGATACACAAGTTAGTTTATGCTTGAATGAATTATATAAATGTGTGTGGGTTTTAATAGAAAGATAATTGTACGAAAGTGTTGTTGTTTCTTTAACGGTTTATAGTCCGATCAAGGTTTTTATTCTAGTTTGACGGGCATGCACACACATTGGACAAAGGTACGATTTAACGAGTTGAATAAATAGTTTTGAGGTTAGCGTAACTGTAAAGTGTAAGTAGATACATGTATAGACGATACCCACAGCCAGTAAAGACTAGTATAGACTGTTGTATGTGTTTTAAGTTTTGAAAAGGATATTCTGGGTATGGTGAAATCTATGCCTGTTTCTGTTAGGGCGGAGCGAAGCTTTATGGAGGAAAAGGTATAGGATTTGTTTCATACACTTTTTATTAACTTATGATGTTTTAGTTTTAGAATTTGTCGTAGTGATATTGTTCCTCTTCTTTTCTGTTTTAGTTTATCATCTGCCATAAAAAATAATGCGTTTTAAGTATTGATAGCAGAATGTATCTGGCCGTGTGTCAGCCTGAAATATATACTCTTTTTCTTCTATTTTCCTTGTTTGTACAAATTTTAGTATCTATCTCAAAAGTTTATATTTGAAAAAAAAAAAAAAAACATTCCTTGCGAAATATTGCATTACATTACAATACATTCATACTCCAAATTCCAAACTACTGAATCGTTTCAAATTCAGCACAGCCCTACCTTATCTCGCTTAGTCTTTCATAGCAATAAGTCCAGCTATTGTTTGATCGTGTGCACACGTGCGTGGCACGCACTTGATGTACTCTTTTGTTGTTTTAAATGCACTCAAGCATGACAGGTCTGCTTGGTGGTGTCTGTGGAATGAAGCGAGAAGACTGGATACGATTAGTGTACTAACATCCTAACTATTGCTTGATTGATCAGAATGATAGGTTCTTTCTAAGTAGTAAAGCAAAAGTAGTGTAAGCACCTATTAATGGGCGAGAGGCATGGAAACCACCATTCCCCCTTTCCCCCCCCCCACACACACAGAGTCAGTGTTTTAATCTACACTGGTGACTGACCTATAAACTATACCTTGTCACCGTCGATCAAGCTGCTGTTCAAATAGAGGGCAGAAAGTTAGGGAAGCTATACACGAGGTGCAAACGTCCACTGATTAATTAATCCTGTCTCTGAACAAATTGGTAAGAAATCCGGAAACCGACCGATTTTTTTTTTTACTATGCTCCGTATTTAAATGGATCCTTGATAGCTCAAAGTAATGCTCTGGACGCTGGTAGCATCAGGTTGAGAATTGTAATAATAATTGTTGTTTTAAACTGCCAGAGTGAACAATTTAAGCAGTAAGAGGCGACCATTTGCACCTTCAGACACTCTGTAGATAGTCCTTGGTGTCAGATTAAGGTTAACAGACCGCTTTTTTTTTTTTTTTTTTTTTGAGTAAATTTACGTCCCCGGACACATTAAGCGTATAGGGGACGGGTCTTCCACTTTCAGACCGCTGAATAGTTGATTGAATTAATTACTCGCACTTTCCTTCTTTATGGTACTATGCATGTGAAAAATATGCATGTGCAGTGTGTGAAAAAAAAAGATTGGAATTCATTGAAGACATTTAGACAAGGGATAAGGTTGTCTTATACATTCTTACAAATCTAATGCAAATTGAATTTGAAGGTTACGGATGTTTGTAACGTATTAACAAAGACTGCAGTGTTTATGCATCATTACTGTCTATATGTAATCAAAGAATATGGGTATACTACAAAGAAGAATCATAACACAGTAGCATTCAGGGTCACAGCCTAAAACAATGTATTTCTTCAATTATGGACACAGCCTAAAACAATGTATTTCTTCAATTATGTACAATTGTGGTGTTCACAAACAATGACGCAATGTACGGGATTAAAAAAAATTAATTAATTAAATCACAATGACGTCGAAATAGTCGATGGCGTACTGTCTTATGTGACAGCATCGCAAGGAAGGCTAGCTCGCGGGAGTAGGCCTGACTATCTTACATGAAAATGACGGATTTTCATCCTTGAGCTGGAGAGGAAACGTGCACTATTGCAAGTGTCGCCATTTTAAAGGCTTTATACTCGATAAACGCGGTTTGATTGGGCTTTGTCAGCTGATTAACTACAAGATTAGATCTGCCGGAAATAAAAAAAGACAAACCTACTGGGGACAGAAGTTTGGTAGTCAAATATTACAGGGATTTTATGGGAGCCACGCTTCCATGGTATGAAATTCCGTGGGATATTTCGGCGTTCAGCGCAAGCGCAGATGGACCGAGAACTTGGGGATTCCCTTCAGCTAAAAATAACTACCCCCGATTTATCGGTAAGGCTGTCCTGAGAACTCCATACTCTTTGGAACTGTTTAAAAAAGGTTGTGTGAATTACTGCACTGTAATGTATTGTATTGAAAAGGCCATGGACTAAGCTAGGAATCGAAGTATATTTATTGTCGTATTTTTTTGTGTATCTGATAAAACAGATTTGTATTCTGTAGTCAATGACTTACATGATGCTTTTATGTTTCTTCATGCTTATGGTTATTGAGTATATTATTATGTTCCTGTGTGCTTTACACAATAACTGTACTATACATTGTTTTCCTTGCCTACCTTCCGGCATAAGTTGGCTAGTTTGAAATAATATTATAATGTTATACCCTGGGCCAAATGGTATGACCTGAGGGTTAGCAAAACGGTCTGTGGGGTTAGGGTAATTGTAGATTAGGCTATAGTCACACGACATCGGAGCGTATAGGCGACTACTGGTCACATTATTCTGACAACAGCGAACCAGTTTTTGGTGAGTGGAAAATAATATGGTCACACGTTTGCCAATCCGTGATTCGAACTAGGTCCCTTTCGATTACTAGTAAGCTGCTCTACCAACTGAGCTACCCGGCCCAATCCTGTGGGGTTAATGTAAATGTAACTGACGATTGTAGTCACACGACACTGAAGCGTATAGGTGACAACTGGTCACATTATTCTGACACCAGCGAACCAGTTGATGGTAAGGGAAAAATATATGTTCACACGTTGGCCAATCCGGGATTCGAACCAGGTACCTTTCGGTTACGAGTAAGCCGCTCTACCAACTGAGATACCCGGCCCCGTCTGTGGGGTTCTTCTTCTTCTAGTTCTGGTAAAATTATAGTCCCCGACACTTAGCATATAGGGGACTAATGTGGGGGTAGGTAGGTAGAATAAAGTCCCACGTCACATGAGCGAATAGGGGACTGGGAAGGGAGGGGGGGGGGGAAATCGGGGACTGGTCCTTTATGTGGGGTTAGTAACTACCGTGGACTTTTATACTAAAGGAACCAGGTGTAACTGGTACTGAATACTACACGGTAGAGAGGACTTGAGTGACAAAGTGATGCGTTAACCATTTCACGTCATTTGATACCACAGATCACTAGTGACTGTAGAAGTTGAACACAGACCAAAGAACAGTTTTATCGGTGCTTCTTTTTTTTTTAATGTCTCGATGCTATTCACATGAACTGTAGTGTTGAGTATTGTGGTTTGTGTTTGGACGGTAAATGAAAAGGTCTCGAAGGTTGTTTCTTTCTTTCTTTGTGGTGTTTTTTTTTCTTCTTACTGTTGTGTTTGGACTTTAAATGAAAATGAATTTAAGATGTTCGTCCTTCAGTTGTAAAGGTAAACAAACGTAAATGTCTTTTGATCAGACCTTGACCAGGCTTTCAGATAAAACTTTTTAAACGGGTGAAGATGTCCTCAGGTAACAATGGTAGGCTTACGTAGATATGTATTTCCTATAACTATGTTGATACTGAAATGTTGTACCACTGGTTATATATAATACGAAAGAACTTTAATTCCTCATCTCTGCTCGACTTTATCTTCTTATGGGTTAGCGTCCTCTTAAGACTAGTGACGATACCGGTGTCACATCCTCCAAGTTCCGGGTTTCCTAGTTTATCCGAGCGCATTTGCGCATGCGCTAGGTCATGTCGGGCCGGCTTTTTCACGAAGTTCTTAGGCGTCATAACCCTAACCCTAACCCAAACCCTAACCCTAAACTCTTAACTCTAACCCAAACCCCAACCCTAACCCTTACGAAGACTATGATAGCACTGTGCGCATGCGTCGAATTTTGTAACGCGTCGACCAATCAGAATGCTCCCATTCGCTCCCAGCCCAGCTAAGATACTAGGAACTGTGAGGATGTCACACCGGGCATGCGGCCTTTCTTCGTAAGCCTCTGATGGGGATGATAAGCTGTTAAATATGGTGTGTGTGTTGTCTTGCAGATGAAATTTCAGAAGTTGTTTACTTCTTTCCAAATATTACCAGCGCGTGAGATTGTTTTTAAACAAATATTGTGAGATTGGTCTTAAACCAATATTAGCTTATCAGGATTAAACATAATTTATTGAGACGCTAATAATAATTGCCATTGCCATTAATTGCTCATTCGCCTTAAAGCGTTTCACCTGTCGGCAACTGTCAAACCATTTAATTTTTTTTAAAAACCCTCTCTGAAGGATAGATTTTATATGGGCTTCATTTTTAACACAATCGTGGTTTTTAATTAAACTTAAATTTTTTATTTTTTTTTTACCTGATCTAGTACCCCTTGAGGATGTGCTCTGTTTGTGTGTGGGTATTTTAGGTATGCCTGTGCGTCCATGTGTGTGAGTGCGTTCCTCGAAACGCAATTGGCAGTGATCATAAAGTGATTCTTTGTACTGATAGTTTCCGCGTGTTTGTGCTAATGTGACCTAAGGCAAAGTAGGCCTATCACGCGTTTGCACACTGACGCTACGAGATAGATCTCCGTTACGGCCTACTATATATTTGATCTAATAGCAAACATACACACACACACACACACACACACACACACACCTACACACACACAAATGCAGGAATGCACAACTTGTAGTACCAGATAAACTAGAAATACACATCACTTTTGAGATTTGGTGAGGTCAGCTAACTGTAATAATGAGAGAGAGAGAGAGAGAGAGAGAGAGAGAGAGAGAGAGAGAGAGAGAGAGAGAGAGAGAGAGAGACAGAGAGAGAGAGAGACAGAGAGACAGAGAGACAGAGAGAGAGACAGAGAGAGAGCGCATTGAACTAGAACATAATTATCTTTTGATTCCAGATAAACGTATTGTAATTGTCTGTTTTTAAAAAAAAATGTCTGTTTACGGTATCCCTATCGACCATAATTTTTTGGGCCGACCTTAAAATGTTTTGGGGGATCGTCTGGATATAAAAACAAGAAAAAGCCAACAAAAATCGGACCCACGGGGAAAAAAGTTCAGGGGGAAAAAATAAAAGTAAACCTAGCCACCGACTCGACCCTCTTTTTCTGCCACTATGTAAACCTATGTGGTTTGTTGGAGTTTATTTTGGTTTGGGCTAATCAACTAAGCTGGGATAAAATAAGATTTGAATGTTGTGCGTGCTAGCGCGCTTGTGTGAAAAGTAATGTTATCATTGGAATAGGTAAATAATGGATCTGTTAAGTTAAGTTGTGGTGGTGGCTTCGTTATGTCTATATCAATTGTCAATTGGTGAACTTTAAATACACCGAAGGGCACCTTTCATTTTGTATGGAGCTGTTACAATAATGTTTTGGTTTCGATATGCGAATGTCATTCACAAAATCGATGTTGCTGATTTGAATTATGCGATAAAACCATGTCATCCGCGAAATCGATGTCCAGTGTTGGACTAAAGGCTGTATCGATGAGCTGTAACCACAGCAAACAGTATGGAACTCTTAGTCATACTGACAGGGTAACTACTGTATAATTATGTTATATAGCCTTGCAGTGTTGCACAGTAAGTCTTATTTTCACCTTTCAGTTAGCTGACTGAACCGTGGTGTTTTGTATGTTGAAGTATTGAACTTAACTGTATAATGTTTATTGATAGATAGTGTGAGGTGCTGGAGTATTTGAAATAGTGTTGGGTGCATATATTCAGGTGTTTGAAGAGAAAGGTCATGTAGAAATTGATCTTTGAAGTTAAATTGGCACACACACACAACCACCAGTATTTTCTCTTACCGTAACCGAAGATTATATGAATATAATGTTGGTGTAGGTCTACTTTAACTTATATACTGTTTCTGGTCATCCCAGCGATCAGCTCGGGCAGTAAGGTATGGTATGAAGAAGCGGACTGTGAAAATTTATTTTACAACCTTAGCCCTACAGTCTAGTCGTGTTTTTGCATACCACACTTAAAAGAATAATATTAATCACCCTGACAGCAGACATTTATCTCGGCCTTCTGAGATTACTCGTTTTGCAATGGCTGATTTTGTTCACTTTATCGTTTTGTAGACGGACCATGCCTACGCTAAAAATACTTTTGTGGTTTTATTTGGTTGTAAGATGAAACCGATCAGTACAACTGCAATAAAAGAGTATTTTTAGTGGCCCCTTTGATATAAAGTTAGTTTGATCTATTATGAGGGAGAAAGCACTTTTTGTCTAATCACGAGATGGTTGGAAAGGGAACGGTTAGTTTGTAGGAAACGGGTGGAACATTGTACACTATCTGTAAACGCTTTTCCTGTTAACTTGTTAAATGCATGTTGTCACGAGAACACTAGGAGGAGACTTGGACGAGAGGAAATAAATGCCTAGAAGTAGAAGATAAATATCTATAGAGGAATACAATGAAAGGAATCCAGTGAAGTTTGATAATAGGGGTTACAAACAACCTTTTCTTATTGTAAGGGAAAGTAAAGGGGAAAAAAGATCAGCGAGTGTTAGCAAACAAAAACAACAGGGGTATACAGTAGACTACATTGATCTCAACAAATGTGTATTGGTAGTACATAGTGAAGTTCACATAGCGGGGATATAGCAGAATCACTGTCGGTGGCCAGCAAGAGGTTTGATGTGTCTGTCCATCATTGTGTGCTTGTGTGGAATTTGACTAACAAACATTCTTGAGACTGTTTTTGTTTTCCCACCGTTTTTCTATACTTCCTCTTTGAGATATTGTGTGTTCTTAGTTTTGTGTTGAACTCTCACTTCGCATAATTTCCTCCTCCTTTATTGTTTCCTCCCAGCTCTCTTCTTTCGCGGTTACATTCACCATCATGAAAGTGCTCCTGATGTCGAGGTCAGAAATAGTGATTTCCATCTTTTAAACAACTACTATACATGTACCCAAACAACTATATTTCACCAAAACCCAACATGGTCCTCTTTGGTTCGATTTGGCTCGAAAGAGTCCACTGGACCCAAAATAACTATGTATGTATGTATGTCCTATGGGTTCGGGCATTGAAAAGAATAGACCCAACATTTCCCGGCGTGTCGTAAGAGGCGACTAGCAGGGGTGATGTCAGCATCATTAGGGACTCGGTGGTAGCGAGGTGAGCAGGATGGTAGATCTGCTGTAGGAGAGGTTCAGACCCACAGGCGCTTTAGCTGCTGAGATGGAGGACTATCTGCTTTCTTGCATCCCCCACCGATGTGGAGATTTAGGAGTCCAGAAGTGGAAATCGAAGCAGCGACAGTGACCTGTGCATGCCAATACGACACTCCACCTCATCCTTCCACTTTCATCTTCTCTTCGGTTGGACTACTTCGACTGGGCGGCGGTTATTTAAGATTAACAGGCTTGGTTTTTTTTTTTTTTAAAGATTTGAACCATTTTATAATATTTTAAGATAACGTCTCTCTGGTCCTGATTTGGCTCAGAAGAGTCCGCTAGACCTAAAGCAATAATCATGTGATGTAATGTAATGAAGGCGCCTCGACGTTCTGCTGCCGCCGCGCCGTTCCCTGGCAGTCCATCACCTTTTACTACAATTGGACATCACTGGAGGAACTGTTGTGGAGAGTGGCGCTTCCAGACTTGTCTTCTCCCCTCTCCTCTAGACACGACCTTCTTGCTGGATCCTTGGGCTGCTTGTCAACATATCATCGAGCGACTTATCGTGGTCAAATTGAGCATCTTAACACAACATCGAGCGACTCTTCTTCATCCAATTGTCTGCTTCTTCATTCAGATTACCGCCACGAGCGTACTGTACTACCTGACTCGTTATGTCTTATTCACGTCCCCTATACGCTTAGGTGTCCGGTGACACAAATCTACTAAATGAACTAACGAACGTGATGTCAGCACGGCATCACTGGGAGAAAGTCTTCTAAACAGAAAGTCACCGGCCAGGGCGGATTAACCTCACGTTATATAGGTTCAACGACCACGTGCTCGGGGCCAAGGCGAGCCACACTGTACTTGTGAATTTTGGCTGTAGCCAACAGCCTGGAGAGGTTTGGGCACCATCAGGTCTTTCTTGCCCCGTATGTTGAAAAGAACCACTCACTCCATACCGGATCAGTCGTCACCCAGGTCACCAAGGACCGCGCCTTCCGTTGGCCACCAGGACGGAGGTGATAAGTGGATTACTGATGGACAAATTAGCAAGATCCGCATGAGAGACGACATCGTCATAGGAATGTGGAATGTCAGGACACTAACTGCGGAGGGAAAATTAGAAGAACTGACCCATGAGCTGGACCACTAGCGATGGGACATTTTAGGTATCGGCGAACTGCGCTGGAAAGGTTTAGATGAAGTAATGACCGACAAAGGCCACCAGTTTTATTTCAGCAAGTGTCATGGGTTGCCGCCCAGTCTCCAGTAGACTCGTTACTATCCGTCTGAGAGCAGTCCCATTCAACATCACCATCATCCTGGCCTATGCTCCAACATCAGACTATGATGACAGCGAAGTCGAGGATTTCTTTGAACATCCACAGGCTGTCCTTGACCAAGTGCCGAGGAGGGATAGAGTCATAGTGCAAGGTGACTGGAATGCCAAGGTTGGCCAAGATAAGTAACACAATTGGGGAGACACATGTGGACCCCACTACAGCAACGAGACAATGACAGAGGTCTGAGACTCTTGGAGTTTGCCATATACAACACTGGTACTGCCAAACACGCTTGGTCTCCACAAAAAATCCAGACGATGGACCTGGCACAGGGGGGTTGGTCCTGATTTGGCTCGGAAGAGTCCGCTGGACCTAAAGCAATAATCAAGTAATGTAATGTAGTCCCAGTGGGGAGCATCACAGCCAGATTGACTACATCATGGTCAAGAAACGCTTCAGATCAAGCATCAACCTGGGCAAGACATGCACTTTTCCAGGAGCAGGCATAGGAAGTGACCATGATCTTGTGATGATTTATTTCCGGCTCCTCTTGAAAAGAGTAAATACACCAAAGTGCACCTGATTGGTTCGACCTGGACAAGCTGCAAGATCCGGAGGTGGCAGAAATATTCAACGCCACAATTGGAGGGAAATTTGCACCTCTGCTCATTTTGGGAGCTGGTGAAGTAGATGTCAACACCATTACCACCACCTTCAAAGCAGCTGTGACAGGTGCCGCCACTAAAAGGCAAACATCGCCCAAAGAAGAAACCGTGAATCACACCTGAACGTTCGGGCCTATGTGAAACTGTTAATGTTTGCTTCTTGGAGTCCGCGAGAGAGAAAAGAGAGAATGTTTGTGTGTGTGTGTATGTGTGTGTGCATATCTGTATGTGCGTGTTCACACTTCTTTATTGTCTTGGCATTGTCTGCCTATTGCTGTTATTTTAAGCTTACATTGTTGAAAAAAGGTGGATTTTCCTGTCACGTGTGGGGTCGCTTCCTGTTAGTGGTGGTAAGTTTTGCTGTTTGTCATGTCAACCTTGAGTTGAAGTTATGATTCTGAGTTGACATTTGCAGTCTTGTGCTTTACATTGGTAACACTATGTTTAGACATAGAGGCGTTTATTTTATTATTTTTTTTTTATAAATAAAATAAACCATGGGTTTTTTTGTGTGTTTTGTTTTTGTTTTCTGCAACCAAAATAGATAGGCTGTACTTTTTCCTGCGGATGAACAGCCAAACTAGACTTGCTTTTGTCTCCTCTTGCTCATCCTCTTTGTTGGCACACCTTTAACTTCCGCCCATTTTATAATTATCACAATACTGTTATCATGATCGTCGACTTTGTTGTAGTTATTGCAGTCGTCTTGATTGTCCTCTTCTTCTCATCGTCATCCTAACCGTCATGGTAGTCGTCGATGTCTTTATTCGATCTTAGCATCTTTCTCTCCTCTTTTTTTTCTTCTTTCCCCAGTATTTTCATCTCCTATTCCTTGAATACAGATCACAAGTAAGCGTATTGCACAGCCCTTAGCTATTTCTGGACTGTTGGTGTTAGTTACTGGGCACCCTTAGGGCCCACTGATCAAAATTCTGCTGACCACGGGAGCGGTCACTGCCCATCTGGGATAGTTGTTTGGTTATCATCATTGACCGTTGATTCCTCTGACCTTGGGGTTAATTGCGACTTGCTTGGCTTAACGGTGTTCTGCACCTCGTTACTGTTGGTTGGGATGTATGTGTGTGTGCAGGGCCGGACCTGCCCTAGAGGCCCGAGGGGCCCGGGCCCCTACCCTTTTTTGAAAAAAAAAATAGCACCAAAATTTTGCAATTTACATGCTCAGATTGCACCAGATTGCACAATTTTTTTATCCCTTTTCAAAACATTTTCCGGGGGAGCGTGCCCCCGGACCCCCCTAGCAAACTAGGCGCTTCGCGCCGTCGGCTCGGCGCTTCGCGCCTTCACTACTACCCTAAAATAAATTTGGGCCCCTACCCCTGAAAAACTTAGGTCCGGCCCTGGTGTGTGTGAGAGAGAGAGAGTGATATGGTGGTTTACGGGGTATGATGGTAGTTGGAGGGAGGGGGGGTGGGGGTATGGAGGTAGGCGCTGTTGAGTGAATTGTGTGTGTGTCTGTGTTTGATCGGCAAGTACCCCGATGGCTTTATCTCAATGATCAAAAGAACCGCACCGCGGTTGTTCTTAGTTGTGTTTGGGTTGTGCATAAATGTGCTGCGCTTCATTATAGAGGAATAATTAAAGGTCCGTTGTGCTCACCATGGTGCTGTTTACAGTATAATAACTATGATTGTGAAGTGTATGATATCCATTTATGATATTACCGAAGGTAAATATAATAACCTGTTCCTATCACACACATTGAATTGTGTGCTTATTGTTATACAAGGTTTGTTTGAGGGAAAATGAGGGTGGTAGAATTAAGACTTAATTCACTACATATGCCTTCTAATTTTTAAGAATAAGATACAACAGTGTATTTCGTGTTTAATGTTACAACTTTTCTCTTATTCATTAAAGACACTTATGCCGGTGCAAGAACTTGATGAATTAATTGGATACTAACTTCATAATATTTACCACACACATTGAATGTATTTAATTTGGTTATACAAGATGTCTTTTAAGGTGATAGACTGAGGTGCCTGCATACGCGATAGCTTTGATATATAGAAAAAGGCCGACATGGGACCCGTACTAGAGGTGTAGAAGTGCATGGCTAACAGAAATTCGATAGCGGTCCGTTGATGAAAATTGCCGTATTATTTGCCGCATGGAGTAGTTTAAAGGAGAGCCGCGCGTCGAGGAATATAATATTATTAAATGGGAAAACTGGTTTCCGCTGCCATTTGCTACATCTAGTAACTGTTGAGTGTGTGTTCGTTTGACATTGTCGGGGCCGTGAACTTATTGCTATAATTATTATTATCAAAGAAGAAGACCTCTCAGTGGCGCATGGCACTCCACTGTACGCCGACTTGCAGCACGTGTAATCTTGAGTGGCGTGGATTGAGTTCTGTTCTCAGTAAACTGTTTATTCAGTTTGGACGATAGTGGCTAGTCTCTTGAATAGCTTTTTTGTTTATTAGAATAGTCCCAAATAACAATTCAGAGAGAGAGAGAGAGAGAGAGGGGGGGAGAAGGAGGGGGGAGAGGAGAGGGTGATTGGAGAGGGTGATTGGGTAGGGAGTATTGCCACACTGATTTGCTCTTGACCTCTGACCTTTTAGGCTTCCACTTGAAACATGTGTGAAGTATTTTTCTGGATAGCGCTTCTTCATATCCATCCAAGTTATTTTAGGAAGGGTCTATAGCAGGAAGACAAGACGTTGTTGCTTATGATCCTTATGTGTTGGTTGGGGAATAAATCGGGTTGTCTGTCTAGCAGGTGAAAATAATGGCATTCCGTTCCGCATGTGTGTTTTACTGCCTTATAAACAAATACCTAAAGGGCCATGCGTTTATCTCTCTCTCTCTCTCTCGTCATAAACAATACTGAAGCATGCAGAACAGTTTGTGAATTATTAATTCAGGTGCTGTTCATAAAATAAATATTATTAATTCAAAACGATTTGATTGTGATTGAGTTTTTAAAATTATTATTTATTTTGTACCGCATGCTCACAATTGTCATTATTTATTGTTTTACTCTGTATGTGACAGGAGCAAGCCATGTCCTCGGTGTACGGTGAAGAAGAAGTGCCGTGCTGGATCAGTCAACTCAACGCCCTCACGGCCGCTGCCAGTCGCAAGTCTCCTGCCACCAAGATGACTGAGGATAAAACTGAGGAAGGTATACTACACTAAAAAAAAGTTTTTTTCTAATAACATTTTGTTCATTATTGTAAGGCATTGATGATTGGGGTGTCGGATAGTGCAGTGGTTGGAGCACTCGCTACTGTGTCGAAAGTGAAGCACCGTCCGGTGCGGTTAGCACTTGGATGGGTGACCGCTAAGGTGTGAACCGACAAACAACAACGCCCCCAGTTGACTCAACTGTGATTGAGTACCTACTCTCTTGAGGGTGGGGAAGGTAAAGCAGCGAGGGAGAGAGTTGGGCATCACCCTCATTACGCTGGCCCAAGATAAGTGTGATCTCCAACATCACGCTCCCCTACGGCCACAAGGCTATGGGACTACCTTTACCTTTTTTTTTACCCCAAACCTAAAATGAAAGTTCTGTGTACTGTGAATAATAATATTTTGTTAAATGCGCCTTTTTCAAAAATGGAGCTCAAGGCGCTTCCAGAAATGATGAACAACATAAATGATCTAAATCTGAAGCTGCAACAAAGGTTTAATGCAGTTACACTTCCTGGGTCTGCTGCCTTTAGTATGACTATATAGAAGTTTCTGCATCCAAAACTAATTATGTTTGTACTGTTGTCTATCATTTTCCTTCTTGTAATGGTTCAGGTGTCATTCTGAATATATTATAGATTTGGGAGAATGTGAGACTAAATTTACAGCCGACAGAAACTCACCTGGCTGCAAATGAGTATGTATGCAAACAGTACATGTAATGAGAGAACCCATTAGTGCTGTTTTAGTTTTGGAAGCATTTCAGTCCATATTTATGGTCAGGGTCATCAGCAATAAAACTTTGCAAAGTGTATTCAGTATACCCAAACACAACTGTATTTATTATATGTGCACTCGGCATATAAATTTTGCAAGGAAGCACCTTGTGCTGATGTACAACTCTACTCCTAGCTTTAGAAGGTATGCCATTTGTTTATCAATGGTTTGGCTTATCTTAGGGATCTTTTTGGGGCTGAATGTTGATTTCCAGCTGTCCATAGCTAGATGCACTATAATGTTTTAATGTAGCCATTATTTTCTGGTTTTGAATAAGATTGAAATAATTATTTCAAAATAACTTTTTAATGGTTCTGTCTGTATAAGTTTAATTTGCTTTTACATTGTATTGACATAACCATTAACGAATGTCAGCACATACTTTTTTCTCTAGTCTTCTTCAAGATAATAATGTTAGTTGACTATCATGAGCACGAATGATGACACTTGATCTTTGAATAGAGGTTACAATACAAACATAGTTTTCTTATCTCCGCCAGGTTTAATATAGATAAACTTTTTTGGTCAAGTTTGTCAGCTGCTCCACTATGAACTAGAGTAGTTCAATAACCAATTACTTACTAATGTTGTTTACTTTGGTTGCATCATGTAAATGTGTCCCTGATATTTCATAAACGTTTTTGGTCAGTGACGCATTCATACACTGACACAAGCTTGGATAGAATGTTGTACGCTTCAGGCTAAACTAGATAGATCTTGTTTTTAACAGTTATGTGTTTATATATTTTTACTTTGATGCCTTTTATTGTGGTCATATATTATTCCTTGTACTTAGAAAAAGTTTGGAAATTATACTTTAAACCTTTGATTTATTCGACACAGCTTAGAGGAAGAAGATACTACAAGTAGTACCCTTTGCCTGCATCTGCAGAGCTTACAATTTGCTTGCATAGACTTACCATGTCAGTTGTGTGTTCCAGATGAGGGCGGCTGCGACAGAAGGTTGAGTCAAGGAGGACTGAGTCGCAAGAGACCCGGCACAGGTCGCAAGCTACCATCCATCCCTACTGCAGACAGCATGCAGAGCCCAGTCAGCAGCGAGCACTCTATGCGTTTCTTAGACAACAGTCCAGAGAGCACTGCTACCACCACTAGGCTGCAACATGAACGTAATGGTCATGATCGAAATGGACATGATCGTAGCATGAACAATTCACCCTCCAGGAACGTAACCTTTTCACCTGCAGTGTCCAGCAGCAAAACAAGGTTGCTGGGTGATGACAGCCCCTCAAATGGGTCAGACAACTCAAAGAGCGAAGCAGGCAAAGGCTTTGGCTCATCCTCTGTCACTTCCCGAGCCAGCCTTGATACTGAAGTACTGTTGCGTGACACTGAAACTGTGATGGCGGCCATGGAGGCACGCATGTTTGTCAGCAAGGATGGTGACAGGGATGATGATGACGCTGGCTCAGATACAGACTTATCCAGCACTGTTGCTATGGTGAATGGTGATGATGATTATGTCAAGCCTTCCAAATACCACAGTCCCCGTGACTCATTGACGGGCAAGTCCAGCAAGGACAAGGACAATTCAAACATTCGCTTAGTCTCGTCCCATTTACCCTCCTCTTCTGCTACTTCAGCCTCGGTAAAAAAAGCATTGTCTCGCTCATTCTCGGAACAGAAGCCATTATCTCGTAGCATACGCAGTGGCACAGGGCCTTCTGTAGTGTCTGATGTGCTGAGTCGTGACAACAGCTTGGACCAGAGCTTCCAGTCTGATGCCAGTGACACATGTTCCGACAGGACAGAAGGCAGCTTCTCCAGGCAGGGCTCCAGAGGCAAGGGTACCATCACTAACACCAAGCCTAACAGAGCTTTTGCCTTGCGCAGAGCTCGGGCTGATGGCACAGAAGCTGCCGAGTCTGCTCGCAGTCGTACGAGCGCTGCTTCTTCATCGTCCACCGCCTCCTCACGTCGGTCATCTTCTATCCATGGCACAAACCGCACGCCCTACTCTGATCGCACTACACCTGGACGCAGCGAGGCTAGCCTGGGAGCTCAGATCGTCAAGAAGGCACAAGACAATTCCAGAGCTTCCAGTAAGGCCAGAGATGGCTCTTTGTCAAGGACTGACTCGGGCACTCGCACAACCACTTCACGTCGCAGTTCTGGTGACTACCGCACCACCACCCCTAATTCGGTGCTTTCATCTTCTATGTCATTGTCGGTGGCTGCAGCCAAAAAGGAGCGAGACATTCGCACACTTAAGACCAAGCTGAAGACTGCCCCCGGTGCCAGCAAGGACTTAGCCATCACTGGCGTCGGCAGTCGCAGCCACTCCCAGCCAGGATCGCGATCCAACTCGCCCAAAGCAGCAGAAAGGATGGCATGGAAGCGTAGGAAGGAGTATGACCCGCGCAAAGCCGTAATAGAAGCCAAGGAGAAAGAACGGAAAAGAGAGACGATGAGACCACCAAAGTCTCAGTCAGCGTCCTACAGTAGCAAGCAACGTATGATTCGCTCGGCCTCCTTCACTAACACTGCAGATATGGGCCGGAAGCGTCACGAGACGTACAGCGTGGATTCTACATCCAGCCAGGAGGACCTCAGCTCCGCCGCCACAGCAACTGACATGTCATGTGCTGAGTCTGGCTTCCGCCGAGCCTTCGTTCCATTCCACAACCCTATGAGGAGCGACCGACTGTCACACAGTGCTGATGAGGATGAGACTGGCACTTTCCCTACTTCGCAGGTATGTGCAGTGAATTTTAATAGAATGTTACCATTTTATCATTGGTCTGAATGGTATTGCGTTTGTTGTGTTCCCCCCCTCCGAATTGATGTTGTTGATTATTTTCTACTGTACGTTGAACATTTCAACAAAAAAATCTGAAGTTTTATAGAATCACTGCCAGTTAATGTCTTTGACTACCTGTACTAACTGGAGTTTTAGTTTTTGTTTGATAAAAGTACACTTCTTCTTCTTCTCAATTATTTGGTGTTGTCAGTATTTTGTGTTTTGATTTGCAATTTCTTATTGGCATGTGTAGTTAGTTTTAATTTGCTCGATTCATTATTACTGTTTCAGTTTGCATGGTGTTTGTTACATGTTGCATGTTGTTGTGATTTCTATAGGACAGGACCACCATCACCACCCTCAGCACCAAACACATTGCTGCTACTCACTGCATGAGTTTGATGCTGAAATCGGCCTTCACACCTCCCCTCTCCAAACTCACCCCTTCCCCAGATTCTCCCCCACCCCCTTCAGCCTCCTTGCTGCTGCGAAGGCGGACATTGGGTGGGAGTGAATTTGACGAGTCAGGGGCCAGCACAGCATCCACATCTCACAGAACTCAGGCTGACTCTCACCGCAATCAGTCTAACAGTCCTCAGGTAATAGAGGGGACTGTACTATAGTCATATTGTTTGATCATAAGTGACATTGGGTATATACAGGCATTGGTCAACAAATTATTGTGCATATTTTGATCGAGTTGAAACTGCAAGATATCCTAGATGGCTAACAGCATTTACAATTATATTTTCCAAGTAGGTGCTTGTTCAGAATTTTGTGTTTGGATATTTTAGTTAGCATTCCATACTAGTTGTGTTTGAATGTTGTGAACTTTTGTTTTAGTTTATGAGATTTGCAATGTTTGGCATGTCGATCTAATAATTTTTATTCCTGATTTATTGTTGTCTGTTGTTTGGTCATGTACCCCATCTCTTTTGATGTTGTAATAGCATAGATGTACCTGTGATTGCTTTTTCATTATGATTTCTATTTCTGTATTTATTTTGTTTACTTTGAAGTAATTTGTTTTAGCATTCCTTGCAAGGATGTGTCATGTTAACAGTCCTTCCAACAGAAAATGTGTGAAGTTGTGTAAATTAGAACACTTATCTGTAGTCTAAAACACTATGTCTTGGTCTATAATATTGTTGCTTGACATAAATGATTTTGTTTGTGTTTTTCAGTCGTACGATTCGCTGATTGTATCTTCCATTTACCAATTGTCGCTGAAGCTGAAGACCAGCTCGGACAAGACGCTCAAGAAGCTTAGGTACGTTAAAGTGATCCCAGACCTTTTTCAACAATGGTATCTGTTGTTGTTTGAACTATACATATATATCTACGAGCCTCTTAAGTTACACACAAAAATTAGGATAACTTCTGGTACATTTCTAATGCATTTCCTGGCAAAGGCAGTGTATTTGGGATATGCAAGAAATATTACATTTTCTTGCTGTATACATCTGATCTAGAACATTTCTTGTACACTGAAAGGGGATTATTATAACATTACATTTTTAGTGTGCTTGGGGTAATACCAGTTTCAATGATCAGATGAGGAGTGGCAGTCAACCTTGGTGTATAGCATCTTAAACTATGATGCATGCTTTTGTTGCCTTACAACTAGATGAGAATTTTGTACTGTTGCTGCCTGAATCATTGAGATTTTAAATGGATTTTCTGTTGTATGCAGAGAGCAGAATCGAGTGAGCATCACACCATCCCCTATTGATGATTTCCTGGGCCAGTCGAGCAAGAGTGAGATTCCAGCCTGGAAGTCGGCCAATCAGGAGCTGGCGGGAGTGCTGAAAAATCTGCGCAAGATGGAGCACCATTTGCACAGTATGTTTTACCTGTGCCTTTGTTGTTTGTAAAATTATATCGTTGTCAGTTCCAGCAGTTAACATTTTCTACATCTGCAGGATTAATTTTGTTTTGGCTATTCCATTCTTTCTCTGATCTATCTTCCTATTCTTCACGACAACAAACTGTTTTAAGCCACCATGAAGAATGAATGACCTGGCAAACGACAATGATATACTTTAGACCTTTCATTTGCTGTCATTAATTGTACTACTATATTGTCAATTTCTTGTTTAATTATATTCATTAATGCATATAATACTTATTGTCTTTTTTCAAATTGAGGCATTAATTCTGTTAAATTACAAAGTTTGAGTTTTTAAAAGCTTATTCTGTTGTATTGTATGCTCTCCTTATTTCTGTCTTCAGTGATAGAGAAGGCATTGTTCCCAGATGAGGACACCGACACGGATGTGTCAGGCATGAGCAGTACGGAGAAGCACAAGTACTACCTTGAGATCGAGCGCATTCGCAGTGAGCTTGCCGGCTTTCAACCCATTGATCATCCCCGCCCTCCACCTCCAGTTAATCAAGACCCTGGTTCACCTGAAATGGCCGAATTGTCGAAAAACATCTGCTGATTTGGCATTTTATGTGTGTGATGTTAAAAGAGCGTAAAAATGGAAATATGTGCGTAAGCTCCCCTGAAAAATTGTGAAAGATACTGTATACAAAATGCTCTGAAAATGTACAAGCTATGCTGACAATATTCATTAATACTCTGTAAGGTTCTCTGGAAATCTCCAGACAGACTTGACCAAGAGACAACAGAAATTAAATGCAGTTTCAGAAACCATTTTGTAGCAGTTGTGATAATGATAATGATGAAGTGAACGATGATTATCTGTTAAACATAGACATATTTGGCCTATGCCACTAACCTCTGATCCATGTTTAACTACATTTAGAAATTATAATATCTGGGCTGTATAGCCACGTTTTGTCTTTTGATGATGGTTGCAATTATTAAAGAGTTTTTAATATTACAAACCATCATGTAACTTATTTTTCAATACTGTTGCCCCTATATTATTGCCTTGCAGTCATATTTTCAGAGTATTTTGTTTGATGAAAGAGGTCTATTTTATTATTATTAGCAAAGATTTACGTGTGATTGTGGAAATTGAATGTTGCCAGGATGACAAAACGTTGTGAATATGGATTCAATAGCAAAATGTGTGGTTGCTGGATATAATTAGAATGATTGTGAAAAAATGAAAGAAATATTTGCAATGGCTGCTGAAGAAAGAGAAGGGTAAAAATGGTCAGTGAATGAGAAAAACGTGGAGACAACAAAGATTTGACTGTAGAGCAGAAATCGGTTCCTTTACAAAATTTCCATTTTGTTGTCGTTTAAAAACACGTCTTGGTTACATTTTTCATTTGTATTTGTAGGCTGGTTTTCTGAATGATGAGTGATGCTGTTGCTCTGTAGTGTAGATTAAACATTTATTTGTTCCTAGCATTTGTGTGATAATTTGTTCAACTTTTGTGATAATCGCTGGTGCTGCTGTATAAAATACAACTTTGGCACAATGTGGCATTTTTCGTTGTCTGTGTCAGTGTAAACTTGGTAAGAAAAGATTGTTTACTGCGGATTTTGTGTTAACTTGCGGACAATGTTTTTGTTTTGTCTGCTTTACTGAAAAATGTGTGCTTGTTGTTTTGATCATGCTTCCATCATCTTTGGATAGGATTGTGATTGCTAATGATGTTCATAGTGTGGATTTGTTGTTTTGGGTGCAGAGTTTAGTGAAAATGTCCATTCCGTCTGTGATGGAGGAGAACAGAAATATTCTTGTTTCTTGCTTGAAAATTTGTTAATCGCTTTGGAATGGCAAGTTTGTGAATGGCATCGACATTTTAGTTGCAAACATCTCTATTTGCCCAACAGTAGTGTCCAGTAGATGGATCGTAATTTTGGTAAAGCTTTATGACTTTAGCAATTTTCTTTTGAAAACATAATTGTACCTCATTGTACTTTATGGTTAGAACCAGATCCCATAATCAGGGCTTCCAATCTTCCGCCGTTCGGCGAATTTCCGCCATTTAAAAAAAATTTCAGCCGAAAAATTTTAAAGTTCCGCCGTAGAAAACTGCCGAGGTAAAAATTTCATAGGGGCTCCAAAATATCCGTAACACAGTCTCAGTTTGGTTGATCTGTAATTGGCTGGTTTCGAAGACTGGAAACGGATCATCGTTCTGTTTGCGAATAGGCAAAAATGGCGGGTCGAATTTTTGTTCAACGCGGCCAAAAGTTTGACGATGTTTCTTGCACAAACAAGTGGAGATGGGAACTTACATCAAACCTTTTGTAAATCACTTATTTTCTTTCTTCTACTTCACTCTCACTAATAAAATTGTTTCTTTTATAGCAGTGTTGTGACAGTGTTTGGGGTCGTGCGCTCGTGACCTCGTCACTCGGTCATTTTCCTCCTTTTTTATCTCAGACCATTGGAAGCCCTGCATAATTGTTTCGGCCTTCAATGATGCTCAAAGCTGGTGAAGGCACTTTCGTTTTTGAATAGTTTCAAAGTAAGATTGTGTATATCAAACTTGATTGTGTATATCAAACTTGATTCTATTGATCAGTCCTGAACTGCTTAAGACGCCAAGGACTTAAAACTGATTTTATGGTCATTTGGTCAAACTAAGCATTTATTTTTTAATAATGATTATAATTAGTGCTGCCATTCTACACTGCTGTGTATTTAGATGATTTTCAGCCTTGAGATATTATAAAAGTTCACGTTTCTCATTCAACTTCATGTTGAAAAAAATATATATACTTTTTAACTCCCATGCTTTGCAGCATTGGTGAGTCTTCTCATTTGTCATTCTAGTTAGGCAAATGTTTTGAAATATCTTTAAAAATTGGTAGAAATTGGATACTATTCATACAAACTCCCTTATTTCAGTTTTGTTGCTGTTGAATATTATATGTTCAATCGTGTCAATGTTCCAAGCTTATTTGATCTCAGTCTTTGCCTATGGTACACATTGGTCACATTGGTGTGTAAGACCTAATTTGTGTAGCAATAAATGGTGCTTAATTCATTTTAGTTCATTAATGTTGAAAATTTCCTACTCTTTTACTTCATTCTGTTAATTTCATTTTACTCGACATGGTAAGTGGCAGATTTTTTTTTTAAAATTCATTTAGCCTGAATACCCCTCATATTTTTCAGTGACTTTGTTTAGTAAATCAGTAAGGCGTTTTCATTACGGGTTCTGTTCCGTAAAATTTGTATTTCATGTTCAAATTGAAATCACAGAATTAACTTGTGTAAAACTGACCTATAAAATATTGTTAATATGGAAGACTAATAAGACTTTCAATTTGAAGACAACTGCATTTGTTTGTCGGTCTTATTCATCATAAATTGTGAGCTTATTAGCAGTTTGGTTGAGTCGTGCTTTGTATTCGTTTTTCTACATCAAACGGAAATAAAATATTTCAAGAATATGAAGTTGACTTATTATGTGTTCTTTAAAATTGTAAGTATACAAATCAAAACAAAACTTTTAAAATGCACAGAAAATGAATTTATTTAGAAAAAAGTGCACAAGTTAAAAGGATTGTACCAGTTTTAAAGCAGATCTTTCCTGCCCCATTTGAATGGTTTAACCAAGTAACAAGGATTCAAAATGAACTGCAAAGGACAAAAGTCCAACATTTGGCTTCCCACTCCTGCTAACAACCTGTCTGTTCTATTTGTTTGTAACCAAAATTTTTATTTGCAGAAGTAATAAATGATAAATACAATTCAACACATTTCTCTAAAAAAATAAAAATATGTGCAGGACTGCAATGTAGCAGTTGCGGAAATTCTAGACGGGCAAAGTCAATACGACTCATGGAACTTGCAATATTTAACCATGAAAATTAGTGCCTATGGAAATCATCCCCTATACGCTTATGTGTCCGGGGACGTTAATCTATAAAACTAAACTAAACTAAGTCTATGGAAAAAAAAAGGACAGGTGGCTTTAAAATGCAAAGTTATACTGCCGGCTTTTTTTTATGTTCTTCACCTCGAGATGACCGACCTTTAGCTCCAAATGTACTACTGTCGAATAAACTAAAGCAAAAATTCTATTGTGCCAAAAAAAACTTCATGTGACCTCTGATGCTCATCATGTATGAATAAGTTAACCCCAATGTTGCATACTATGGGCTAGAGAGCCATTCTACTCAATAAGAATTTTTTGTAATGTTTTTGGAAGGCATACAATGATCTTGATAAAGACCAATGCAAAAAACAGAACATATATTAAAATCTACTATCTGTAAACACAAGTTTGACTTTATAACTCATAGTTTAGGGTCAAGGTCACTTCAAAGTACCTATATGAACTGATTTCGGACAGCTCCAGTAATCCTGGCCTTGGAGAGAGGTAGACTAAATGTGTACAGAACAGTATGTGTATCTCAGCAATATCCATCATGCATTTAAAAAAATCGTAATTTCAATATCAATAACTCCGAAGAAAAAAAAGTGAAAATCTTGTGGAAAAATTGTTATATTGTGACTAACATTTGCTGACCCCGTGACCTTAACCTTGAAGTGAAGTCGTTCATTCACTAATAAATTTTGAGATCTCATGAGTATACACAAGTTTGATGAAATAGGTTCTGAGAAATTATGCAACCTGCAAGTTTTCCACAGACAGACAAACAATTTTTTTTAAAAAATAAAATAAAAATGTTTAAAAAAAAGAATATTTGGGTTTATTTAGGACCGGTCTCATACAGATAATTCTTGGGAGGAGATGGGTGGAGAGAGAATACATAGACTCAGAATGCTATGCATGTTAGTCAAAACAGTTGGCTGCTCATTAATGCTAGAATATTATTATTGCATTGTAATTAAAAAAAATGTTTCTGCACAAAGTTAGTTATTCATTGCTTATAGGGTCCAGCGGACTGCAAAGAGCCGAATCAGGACCACAAAATCAAGACCACAACTTCGCTGAAAGAGGACTTGCCCCTGATCCGCATAAAAGATCTGCCGAAACAACCCTAGTGGTAACACTGAAGACACTCCACCCACAGGTCACTTTACAATAAAGACATCCCACGCAAGGGATGTTGAGGCTATACTCTATCGAACCCCGTTTACAAAAACAAAATAGAATACAAACATAATTATAAAATATCAACAAAACACATACATATAAAATGCCTACATTGCCAAATATAGGAAGCCCAGTGACCATTTGGCAGAAAGCGTCCAATATTCCCAAGCTGATCCAACAGACCTAGCACACAAATGAGGAGTTTTGTCCCGGAAGAGTTTTTAAGAAAAAAGGTAGGTGATTGGTTTAGCAAAAAAAGACAGTATAGTAGATTGATAGAACAGAGTAGGAATGAGAAAGACAGCAACAGTGGGAATTTAAAGCACTACATTTCCAGAAAGTGGGGATACTATTTATACTGAACCCCCCCCCCCCCCTATCCCCAAAGGGGGGTTTCTGCACAAAAGCAAAATTCATCATAAGAGACACATAGTATCCTTCAACTTAAACATTGGTGAAGAATTACAACTTACAAATAACTGCATAATGCAAGATCACAAATCATCCAAATAGCAGAAATAGTAGCTATTTCTTTCTCATCATTGTAACGGAAATACACCAGTAAGCAGAATGTATCTCAATGATACATCAGATGAAACCACGTTAACGATTAAAATATTCAAACATTAAACAAATATGTATTCAAACTAATAAACGATTTTTCCTCAATAACAATATTTTATAATTCTATAATCTATTAACAGTTCCTATCATGAAACGAGGAAAAAATCCCCCATTTAAAAATGTGTTTACTGTAGTTATGAATCGCTGTACATGAGATTCCATGCCTACACAATTGGATGGCATACCTAAGCCTAGCTAAAACCTCTTTTCAAAGATTCAAAAATAGAAAATGCAGATTCCAAGGTGAATGTTCATCATGTACTGAAACGTAAGATTGAAAAACCAACAAAGTGGAATACATTTTTGTCAATACCTGAACAGCTGAAGCAGAAAAAAAAAAGTCCTTGAGGAGAGGGAAATACTTCAGCATGACTTACACTTTTAGTTTTACGGTGAACTTTAAAAAAGGAATGGAACTAAATATTATTTCAACGCCGGGTTTAACAAAATTTGCTAACCATAAAACTAGCAACAAACAAACTGTAGTATATGATTATGTAGAAAATACATCATACAAAATATGGCACAGTCTTTCATACAACCACATTCCCTCACTCATTAACAAACAATCACATGGAGAACTTTTTTTGTGTGTATTCATCCTCACACTCAAAACTCTAACCATATATGCTAATACAAACACCAACAAGAAGTCTAATCATATGCAATTTTTGGATGGAATTAGCGCAGCATACCAATTATCTCCCTTGCTGCATTGACAACCAGATTTTGCCCTATCACACATAGCAAAATATTTCACATATCACAAGGTTTTCATTGAGCTCCCTACAGTACATTCATCAAAGATGAATAAAAATATTTAACATAAATACAAACAAAATTCAATAAAAATAAACATGAAAAATTGTGTGGTTACTTAGTAATAGGACTTTTGAAACCCATTCAACAGAAAATTAGCATTCTGGATTTTAAGTGGTAATAAATAATACTTCATGCAAGTATTTTATTCTAGACTAAATACTAAATACAGTTCAGCATACATGAAATACAAATTCTGTCTTACAATACATAGTTTTAAAAACAATTCACAAAAATCTCATTAAAACAACTCAAATGATGGGCAACCCTTTAAACAAAAAAAAGAAAAGGAACTTTCAAGGCAAACTAACATAGGATTAAAAAAAATGCACCCAACGAAATTAAATGTACTTCTTGAAACAGGCACAGAAAAAAGTCGTTGCATCTATTGTCAGCTCACAGGGGCAGCATTTTTTGGCAACATCATTTTATTCTTCCCTACATCTTGTGTTTGTCTTTGGTTTTGTTACTCACTTCACATTTCTTTCCTCCTGACTTGTTCTTTTCTTCCTTCTTCGAGCATGGAGTTTTCTTTTGTTTCTCTTCAGAATCGCCGCTTCTATCACAGCTGTCCATCTCCATAGCAGCTGCTGCATCAGCGTTTTCCGTGTTTGGGACGCTTTCTTTTTTATCTACAGCCTTCCCAGAAGCTTCCACAGGTGCGTCATCTGCTTCCGATGGTGTGGAGTCATCAGCTTCTGCACTTGCTCTGCCTATCTTCGGACTAGCGGGAGCATTTTTCTTAGACCCTATGGAAGCAGTGTCTGTAACAGCATAGAAAAGCAGGCATTAGGAACAAGTCGAAGAAAGGATCTAAGAAGGTTGGTGGACAATCCAGCTCACAGTTGAGACATCGCACTCACTGCCGAGATGAAACCTGCACACATGCAGTGGCAAATTAGTAATAACATGTACAAAAATACTAATACTGATCACCATGCCTTTTTAATACACAAGAAAAGGTTACTGAACACTGGATGGTCATTTAAAACAAGGAATTATAACTCAAGTGTTCCTAATATATAATAATGAGTGGGGAAATATTACAGGAACAGTAGGAGGCAGGTGCGGAGGAAGGCAAAGAAAGAACTGGACAGATGATGTACTGTCAAAACATTGACGCTGGATTTGCTTCCTCTCCTGGCAACAGCAACAGACAAACTGAAGTGGTGAAAACTCTCCACAACATCCCTCATGTTTTCCAAACAGCCCAAAATGGCTTAAAGGATTACATAGATAGACTATTAGTATTATTACAAAAAGAATCACCTAACAATCAAAATATAAGGCATACATACTGTCAATTTCACTGGGGAAAGTTACAGATCATCTAGTTGATTTATAGACAATAACATGTATTACAAAAATTATCTAATATCCAGCTTGCTTATATAAGGCTGCTTTTATAGTCAACATTTGCAGGGTCATGCCAAACGGAGTTAAAACAAGTACCATTCCACATATAGCGTCACTGTTTTACATCACTCCCATGTCAGCAATGGCAGTCCACATACACGATGACTTGTAGACTACAGCAGTGAAAAAGTTTAGAATATCAAAGAATGTCGTTCAATCCTTTCCTACCAGAAAATTAAAATATCACCATGCATACCAAAGGGGTGAAACTAGACAAGCAGTGTTCAAATCATGTAGATTTAAATTAAGACAATGTTTTATTATTTTTAATAACTACTATACTGCCCAGATTTTCCTCTTCCAAGATTTGAAAACTAACTAAAATTTTTAATTGTTTTTTACATTGATAATTAAGGAATCAAGAATCCACTACATTGGAAGAAAAAAGCTACAATTAGGAAACTTTACATTCTCTTTAGATTTTCAGTTAATGATGATGATGGCCACTTACAGCTGATACCCTATGCTATCAAAGACATTAACATGAAATTGCATTTTGCAAAACATGTAGTACATAATGTATGTCAAGTTACGATAAACCAGTGGCAAAAAAACCACATTACAAACTATAAAGCTAGGTAGTTAATAATTCATTAAAATAAACACAATTTGGAGTTAATAACGTCAGCAAATTATTAGTACTGTGTATGCTTGAAGTTGACAATTATTTTCTATGATCTTGAAAAACAATTTATTTATCCATAAAAATAAATATGATGTAAAAAAAATTTGACTTTATTCAGAAGCAAACTCTCTTGCACTTCACAAAAACAAGTGCATTCATAAAAATTAAAATACACTTTTTTTTTTTTTGGGGGGGGGGGGATGGGGGGGGGGAAGAGAGAGAAGCCATTCAAATTTATTTTGAGACACTCACACACATAGCTCAAAAGCAGCATTTGCAAAAGTGTTAACTTTCATAAAGCTGTTCTGTCTTGGCTTTATTCTTTTATAATAAAAAAAATACCCCGAAAACGTGAATTGACTTGGAATTATCTGCAGAATCAAAATTTATCAAACTCTGTTTAGCCATTTTGAGATATAACGCACAATGTGTTTTTAAAAATGATGGACCTTGAGTGCAAATATTAATTATCTAAAAGGCAAGTGTCTGTATTGTAAAATCAAATTGTTCAAGTCATTTTTGAGATAATGCCAAGAAAGAGGTTTGAGCAAAAAGGTGAAATGCCAAACGATGGTTCTACTGACCGACTGACCAACGTGACCAACAGACTGCTACAAAATGATTGGTCATAAGTTGAAATATCTATTTTTCATCGCCTGCAGCGTGTTGTGAAGTCTGTGAAGTGCTGGTCAGCTGATAGTATTGCTTGTTTGCAGGGATGTTTTGATTGTACTGAATGGAGTGTGTTTCATGATGCGTGTGACAGTTTGGAAGAATTAGTGGATGTGATTTCGTCTTATATTTCCTTTTGTGTTGAAACTGTTATTCCTGTGAAGGAATGTGTGGTTTTCCCAAACAATAAGCCTTGGGTGTCCAAAGATTTAAAGTCAGTTTTAAATAAAAAAAAACGTGTGTTTTTCAATGGAAGTGACCATGACAAAAAGATGATCAACAGGGGAGTCCGTGATGCTATCAAGAAAGCCAAAAGGGTTTACAAAGAGAAAGTAGAATCCCAGTACAGTGGTGGCAACCTTAGGGGTGCCTGGAAGGGGATTATGTCCATGGTATCTGTCAATCAGAAAACGGATTGTCCTAAGAAGTCTGTAAAACTTGAAGGTGTTGTTGATGCTGATGTGCCCAACGTTTTAAACCATTTTTATTCTCGCTTTGAAAAAAATGACTTTTCTGCCAACATCTCTGATATTAGGACTTCACTTGTACCTGACCATAATATTATTATTTCCGAGGAGACTGTGACCAAAATGTTTAAGTCTATGAATGTTAACAAAGCACCTGGCCCTGATGGGATTTGCGGTAAAACACTGCGTTATTGTGCTGATCAGCTTGGCGCCGTCTTCCAGCCTCTCTTCCAACAGTCTGTCGATTCTGGGAAAATACCATCTCTTTGGAAATTTTCTAATGTTGTCCCATTACCCAAAAGGTCTAACCCTAAACAACCCAACGACTTTAGGCCTGTTGCTCTCACATCTCTTGTGATGAAAACTCTTGAAAAAATTATCAAGGCTCTGGTTTTGAGTGCGACTGAAAAGTTTCTTGACCCGCTGCAGTTTGCTTACCGGGCTGGTAGGGGGGTGGAGGACGCCAAGCTGTTCATCTTAAATACTCTGTACAAGCATCTAGAAAAACCAAAGGCACACGCACGCCTCGTTTTTGCAGATTTTTCTTCTGCATTTAATACCATGCAACCACATATTCTGGCGAAAAGATTGATTGAGGATTTTAGGCTTTCTGACCAACTTGTTTTGTGGATCTTGGATTTTCTGGTTGATAGACAGCAGAGAGTTTGTGTTAATGGTTGTTTTTCTGATATTGCTGTTACATATACAGGGAGTCCTCAGGGATGTGTGTTATTTCCCCTGCTTTTTATTTTGTACACTGACAGCTGTAGAAGTACCCAAGAGTGTAGGTTTTTAGTTAAATTTTCAGATGACTCTGCCTTGTTGTCTCTTTTTCAGGGCCCGGAAAACGATCATGGTCTTGCCCTTTCTGATTTTGTTAACTGGTGCGATAATAATTTTTTGGAAATGAACGTGTCTAAAACAAAAGAAATGCTTTTTGATTTTAGGACAGTGAAGGATGATGTCCGTCCATGTGTTATTCATGGTGAAGATGTGGAAGTTGTTGACACATATAATTATTTGGGTACAGTTTTTGATAGTCAGCTGAAATTTGATGTCAACACCCACAGTCTTGTCAAACGTGGTCAGCAAAGAATGTATCTTCTTAGGAAACTAAAATCCTTCTCTGTAAACACAAAGATCCTCAGTTTGTTTTACCAGTCTTTTATAGAAAGTTTGCTGACTTTTTCTTTTATCTGTTGGTTTCACGGTCTGACTGTGAAGGATAGGAACAGCCTGAATAGCATAGTCAATGTCTGCTCAAAGATTATTGGAGTTAGGCAGAGAGATCTTTCTTCTTTCTGTGATCAGCAGATCTTACGGAAAACCGGGAGCATCCTTCATAGTCATCAGGAACATTGTTTGAAACCCGAGTTCACACTGTTGCCATCCAGACGCCGATATGCTATGCCCATCTGTAAGGGAAATCGGCGTTCTAAATCTTTTATTCCCAGTGCAATCCGACTGCTTAATAGTACTAACCGCTTTTAGTTTTCTGCACTTTGGGGATCTTATTTGTTATATAGTGAGAGTCTCCCCTTTAGTGTCTATGTGTACTGGCTGAACTTTTTAATCAACTTGTTGAATTTTGTTGACTTTTGTGATATCACTTGTGATCTTGATTCGCGTGTGTGCGCTTGTGTGATGTTTTTTAAATTTATGTATTTCTTGTTTTTTTTTTTGTTTCAAAAATTGGTTTATGATACATTTTTTGAGTTTCTTTATGCTGCCTCATAAACTTATAATGTAATTGCCCTTTGGGATGAATAAAGTTGTATTGTATTGTATTGTATTGTATATACCCAAAACCATACATGCTTATCAAAAATTGACCACAGTGACCTTTGATGTAAAGCAAACATGACTGAACAGGAAGCTGGCTGGCCATTAATCCATGCAATGTTCATATGAAGTTTGAACAAAATCTATTCAGTAGTTCTTGAGATTTGGCCTGCAAAGGACCAAGGGAAAAAACAACCATCCGACTGACATTTGGATCATTCTGATTCTTATACTATATTTCTAGATAAGTCTGGGAAAAAAATATAAAACTCACTTGCTCGCTTTCGCCCTCTACCTTTCTCTTCATTCGTTGATTCTTCCATTTTCCCATAATTCTCCGCTAATTATTATCACAAAAGAATAAACAAAACATGAAACAACATTCAAACAAATGATTTAAAAAAAAATAAATTTGTAAATAAAAATATGTAAAACAAATAAAAATAACATTACGCATTTCAACCAAATTAATGAATATTTAAACACACACACATATTTGCAATACATCACAAATGGGTTCATTTAAGAATGTAGGAATCGGAAAGTCATTTTTTGATGCAAAAGGGTTAGGGCAAGGGTTAGGGATAGCTCTGCAACTAACCCTTACCCGAACCCTTTGCTAAAAAGTTGACCTAGTTCGTCTCCTATAGGCGACGAAATAGGTTGAATTTTCTTCAAAATTTCTCCAAAAATTGACTGTATTTTCTTTGTCCCGGATAGAGCACTCCTGTGTACTTAAAACACTCTCATGCACTACAACTGCACTCCCATGCAATAAAAGAGCACTCCCACGCACTTAGAAAAAAGTGGGGTCCTGCAAAAAAGTGGGTTCCAAGCAAATAAACCCATTTGTTACTAGAAAAGACAAGGTCTGAAACCCATTTGTGCGTTTTTTCACGTACACACACACACACACAAAATTCAGATTCACCTAAATCATACATGAAAAAAAAGCTTGCAGAACAAAACAAAAAATCATACTTAAAACAAGTGAATCACACATGAACGAAAAGTAATAAATGCTGTTCACACAAATCGTTGACAATACATTTCAACACTATAATATACCTGCAAACTAGCCTTGGTCTACATTACTGTAACAAACAAACAGAAGAATCTGTTATTTCAATACCACAGCAGATGTCGATTTAGTATGCTTTTACATGAAGTAGGCTATTTCTGCTCTCAGACATTTATCAAACTTTAACTTAATTTTACTTATTTAGTTAATTAATGTAATGTGATTAACAACAATTTTAATTTTGTGACCTTGACGTGAAGTCATTCATTCACTGGTCATTTATGAGGTCTCATGGATAAACACAACGTTACCAAGTTTGGTTGTGATAAATGAAATAGGTTCTAAGATATTAATCGACTTGCAATTTTTGCACAGGCAGACTGCGGACAGCGAACAGTCAGACAGACGGACGGACACTTTTTTTTTTAAATGTCATTTTTGGACTATTTAGCACTCATCACGCACAGATGTGCAAAATCTGGAAAAAATGTTTGGGGGGCAAGTACATAGACTCACGTTGCAATGCATGCGAGTCAAAAGCATGTTACAAATAGATTATACATTAATATATAAATAAATAAATACAAGCTGGCAGTTAAAATTTTCCAACGCCCTAAACAAACGTATGTTACCTATACCTGTAACTTCAGCTGTTTCCTCCTCCCCATTCTTCTCTCCTGTCTTCATGACTTCCTTCTTGCCTGTGAAAAAAGTCAGCATAAAATAAGTCCAATGTCTTTACACAAATAAATCAAAACCTGGCAATTAGATCCCGGACTAAGGAGAGGAGGAATGGTGAATTTCACTCTATTCACCATCAAAACAATGTTGAACGGACATGTATTCAAACTTTGCAATAATTAATAAAACCAGACTTAACACACTTCTCTTTAAACAAAACAAGCAGAAAAACTCCCAGTAGTTGATGACATTTTTCACAGGGATCCACAGGCTAACGCTTGTGGAAACATACCCATTCTTGCCAAGATCAATAGATTTTATACTTTTATAAAAACCCAAAACTGAACTTGCAATGCAAAACAGAAAAAGCGATAGATCCTAGCCAGTGCAGTGAGTCGCAATGAACATAAAATCTAGGGATCATGGAAGAAATGTATTAAAAATGTAATAATCAGTTTGCTTCATGAGGGATGAAGTGAGCGACATGCTGAAGGTTTTGAAAAATCACTTTCTAAACATATGTGTTGCAGCATGAGAAAACCAGGCTAAAGTGTCAAAATATGAAAAATTACTTATTTATTTATTAACAAAGTACTAAAAATAATCTTCAAAATGCAAAAAACAGAATTGTTTTATCTTTATTGGTTGATGTTTTATGATTTTTTTAAATATTTTATTTTCTCGGGGGCTAATTTCCAGAAATTGCCTTCAAAGTTTTGAATTGTAAAATGATCATTACTTCACAACCAGAATTTTCCCATGCATGTATTTGGTATCAAAACAATCAGGAAGATGGCAGCAATATGGCAGTGAGTTGAGATAAGATGAGAAAATTCACATTATACACCATTCACACAATACTGAACATAAACAAATTAAAACAGTACGCACAATTTTATTCTGTACCCATCCATAATGGGTAGTGTTTTTAAACATATTAGAAATAAAACAAGTGTTTAGCAAGTCTATAATAACTCAAACACATAATAATATATCAAGAACATGGCCTGAATCAATCATTTTTCTAAAATAAACCCTATCATAATGCCCCCTCCCTCCCACCCCCCCCCCCCCTCTTAAATCCCTCGTCCGTCAAGTAATCTTTTGTTTAATTGCAAGCAGCTACATCAGCTCAGTTCAAATAGTCAAACAAAGATTACAAACCTAAAACAAAAGTTTCATTATTCAGTCCTAATAATCAAGCTTTAATAATTCCCCGATTCTGCACTCCCTTCCGCACGTCGAATAAATCTGTCGTGTCACAGGTGTAAATCAAAATAACATGTCATTTTGCTCTATAAAGTTTAAATAAACACAAATATCAAAGTAAATACTAATTACTAGTAATTTGGTAAATAGTCCTCATGTTCATTTCCTAAAACAGACAAACCAACAATAATAAATACTGAGAACATAGTCAACTTGTCATGCTAGTAATATTGAATGCAGGCCAGACTACTTACCTTTTCAACCACCCCACCCCACCTCCACCCAACAAAATATACTACTGAAATATTTTCCACACTCCTACTGTAATTCTTTCACTGTTATCGCCTTTTCAACCTTTACCTAAATCTATGCAAGTAGAATGACGGATTATTAAAGACACGCCAATAGCGAAGAGGCCTACGAAACATGAATCATTGAATGAAAACAAACAGTATCGTTTAATAACGGGATCAAGGTTCTGCTCGTCAGAATCATAATCCTCATCTCAGTTCCCACTGGCACCATCATAAAAATAGTCTGAAAGCAGGTCTTGGAGCTCTTCAGAAGCAAAATCGGGTCAATTCAAGGCCCTAGCTACTCTAGCAGACGACACATCTACTGACGCTGGAGACGAAGCCATCACTTCCGGTTTCCAAAAAGAATCGGTCACTTACTTTGACAAATTGTTTCTAACAAATGCAACATAAATATTGCAAGAAAACACTTGAAATAGATGTATGATGAGTTTATCTACATTAAAAAATTCACTTTGAACTAAAAATCGTCGAAAATCTATAGGAAACACTTCAGTTTTTCACGACCCGGCTAGAGACACATTTGAACACAACTTGTGTCACAAGCAAGCTTCGGAACAAGGAATTTCATGAAAAATTCATACACCACACACTTTTATGTACCAAAAAGTAGTACCAATAGGGACTTTTCACTCTCCAGACGTTATATATCAATCCACATTGGGGATTTCCCTTCATAGTCGGACAAGAAAAGTTGGGGTATCGGAGGTCAATTAGTGCCATTGTTTTAGCAAGGTGTGATCAAGACCCTTATCAAAATCAACAAAATAAACAATGTTTTAGTAATTTTTGAACAAAATCCGTTTGGGATATTAAAAAAAAGTCTTAAATAAAGACAAAGAGGCAACAATCTTAAAATTGATGGGGTAGCCTATTTTTAGTGTTTTACGGCTGTAGCAGCGAATCAATCCTGGCGTCTTTAGCCGGGTTTTGTCATGCGGCAACACATATTTGAATTGTCAGGTTCCAAATTTTGCAAGGACTGAAAAGACATACTTAAAAATGTAGTCATCATTTTGCACCGTTGATGGGTTATTTTATGTGAGAAAAATCCTAGAGCAAATGGAATAAGCATGTTAAAAATGTTTCAACTCATACATTAACCACATTCTCTCACCTTTCTTGTCACCAGGACCTGCTGTGGAAGGAGGAAGAGGGAAGTATATCTGCAGAAGCTGTTTGTACACTTCCAAATCCTTCTTCAAGAATACGCACAGGATCACTCGATCAACCTGCACACAATGTCAAATTTTCTTTTATAGACGATGATAATAAATCATGTACCTTGAAACTGTAATCTTGTAATAACAAATACACACTACACAGCTTATTACATAGCACATACACACACACCCATAATAAGATAAAAAAATTCTATTCTATTTATTTGCATTAAATAAAAAAAAAAATTCTTGTCTGTTATTTTCACTTCTTTAAATTTACTCATGTTTCAGGTCGAATTTTATTTTTTTACTTATTTTTTTTTTTAATCAGAAGGAAATAATATTGGTTATAATTTTAAGTGGAAGGAATAATTCACAGCAGATGTAATTTAACTTTTGCCTCACACATGTGGCACACAGTAACATAGAATTCAGATGCAGAAAGACAACCTGCATCTGAACAAATGAAGCAAGTTCAACTATCACTATCTCACACCCAACCTTACGCAAGTACATACACACTCAAACCCATAGACCAACAATTGAATCAATAAATACCTTATCTGCTTTGCCTTCCTTTTCCAACCAATCTCTGATAGTTTTCAAGGCTACACGAGTGGCCGATTCCACAGGATAACCTGTTTAACACGAACAAATCCATGTACATAGCAATTAGTCATACTGCAATTTGACAATAAGACAAAACAATTTCATGGGGACAAAAATAATACTAAGAGGTTGCAAACACAAATATATATTACGGGAAGTGCATTTAAGAAATTACGATTAGCCTTTGGTGAGTTTTGGTCATACTCCTTGAAATATTACCAGAAAGTGCAGTTGAAGAAATAACTGACTAGATGTAAATGGGTTGTTTGGCCATGTTCCTCAACAGACTGACCACCGTCTGGAAGCCTCAATTCTACAAGTTATCATGGATATAAATTAGTTTCCATATTTAAAACAACAAATTACACACACTCGCACATGTTACTCACCAAAAACTCCCGTAGATATGCATGGGAATGCCTGCAAACAAAAGGACATTCAAAATTGTGTTTACACAAATATTATTACTAACAATCTCAGAAATTTGTAAATTAGTCGTTCCATCATGAACATTTCTTACAAATTCAACATATAACCGAGATAAAATAAAAGCAGCCGTTTCATTTTTAAAACAAAGCTGGAACTATAAAGACAAAAGCCCATATGACCATGTGGCAAGCACAGTATCCATGGGTGACATTTGACGATGAAAAAAATGTCATGTTCTGTACTGTATGTAAAAGTTCTGGTGTGGCAAAAAACTCGTTTACTCACGGCTGCGTTAACTTTTTTTTTAAAGTGCATTGGAAGATCATTTGACTACAGCAAGTCACAAACTAGCAATCCAAGTGCCCCAAGAGCAACAAAAGAAAGAGGCTTGTGAGCATCTGATGTTGACAAATCAGGAGGAGGCAATGATCACCACAGCGTGAGCTGTAAACTGGCTAATTAAAGAAAATCTGCCTCTCGCGAAATTTGGCTGTGTTATGCAGCTTTTGAAAGAGTAACGCAGAAAACATTCTATCTCTGGTTGTCTTAGAGGGGGTACACTGAAAAAGCTTCAAAAGAGTATCTTTACCGGATTGTAAAGAAGTGGGCAAGCAAGAGAAAGCGCTACATTTTCAAGAATTGAACTTTCACTGTTTCGAAGTGCCTCTTTACTGTTCTGTATTACCAAATAAACAACAAGAGTTTTTGACAACAATGCCAGTGTCCTATTACTTTTTTGTGTTCAGGACATCATGTCCTATTGTTTTTTGTGTTCAGGACATCATGTCCTATTAGGGTCCCAAAACATATACATACACATCTTTGCTTCAACTTCTAAATACTACAAAATCCATTACAAATGAAACAGTCTCCTAGCTTACCACAGATCTTAGATCGTTCTCTTCAACCAGCTCCAAAGACCTGTGGTATGCTGAGTGCAAGATTTCTGGATATTCCCCAATGGGACCCACAGTGTGAATGATATCTGGGCAAAAAGAAACATTTTTTAAGAAAATGTATGTAAAAGTGTTAATGTAAAAGTGTTAATGTAAAAGCTTGGTCACAGGGAAGACGGGTATTAGAAAATGCCCTTTTTTTCATCTTTAATGAGGAAGATGACCATTTCCATTTCTCTGGCATTTTTAGGGCTGGGCCCATTTCAACCTCCATTTTCTCCGCTATGTGCAGGAGGTGCCCATTTCAATCTCCATTTTCTTTCTTTAGAGCAGTGTACATCTCTACCTCAATTTTCTCTAATCTCAATCACCATTTCCACAGCCTGTGTAGGGCAGAGCCAATCTCCTTTACATTACTGCTTTACCTTCCCCAGTTCTAAAGAAAGTTAGGGCAAGGATGTCTACATCTCCTAACAACTCAAAGTCCAATGGTCACCTGCCTAAATTGTAACCAGGTTTACCGCTGCTTTAATTTTGCATTCCCTAATCAGACTCCCATCCATATACACTGTGTAATCATTACGAAATAACTTTCTTTTTTTTTTCAAACCAGGCATCTTGAGAATTTTGGACCACAGAGAGAAACAAGGAATATAAGTAAATTGTTAGCTGACAGGCTATAAATGGAGAGATTTTACAGTGTATATAACTTGTTTGTATCTTCCCCCTCAAACAAAAATAACTGCATTTTAAAATAATAATTTGTAATTCAATTATCGAATTTGTGATTCAATTATTGATCAAATACATCAAAATAGTAACATGATTCAATTAAAAATAATAAATAAAGCTGTCTCACTTTTTGCAGGCAACATGTAGCCAGATGTAATCTTGGCATCACCTGTTGTACAACCATTCAGCATGCGGCACTCTTTCTTCAGACTTTTTCCAGCAGCATTATGGATTGCCCCATCCACTGCACACACCCACCAATAAAACTTCATAAAATATTAATTTGATGCTTATTGAGGCTACAATATACAACCTACATTTGTCAACTGATAAATAATACAAATGAGAAAACCAAACTAATTCTATGCCTCCAGCCCCCCATATACAAAATCATAAAATATCAGTCGCAGAGCTAGTAATACACTTTACAGAACTTAATTCTGTATTGCTATTTCAGTATCAATAGCCCTCTACAGATACAATTTGAGTTTTGTCATAATAGATCGTCACATAACCAACAGTTGCTGTACACAGTGCTTTGGGCAATGTAGGGATGTATTCTGAAACTCTCCATGGAGCTCAAAGTCTAAACTGCAACAATGACAACAGGCAAAACTGAAAAAGTGTCAAAAACATGCCAATTGTAGAAAAAGTGTTACAACAAAGAGTGAAGTCACAACATGACAGCTGTTATTCATTTGCTCCAATTGTAGCAGCCAACAATATCAATGGCTCAAATAAAATAAATATAAATTAATCTTCTGTTGTCCTTTCTTGCAGATCATGAAGGCACAGTCAGCATAGGGGGTAGAGCAATCTCCAATCTTCGTTTTGCGGATGACATTGATGGATTGGCTGGAGAGGAACAAGAACTTGAACAGCTGGTACATAGGCTTGAAACCACCTCCAGAGCTTATGGAGTGGAAATGAGTGCTGAGAGGGCCAAAATGATGACCAACAACACCAATGGCATCAACACGGACATCAAAGTCCAAGGCCAATCCCTCAACACAGTGCATAGCTTCAAATGTTTAGGAGCCATTGTGTCAGACAATGGGTCCCGACGGGAAGTCCTCTCCTGGATCGCACAGACAACTGCTGCCCTGACAAGGTTTAAGCCCATTTGGAAAGACAGGACCATCAGTCTACTTTCCAAAGTAAGACTGCTGCGCTCCCTTGTCGTCTCCATCTTCCTATATGCTTGCGAAGCATGGACCCTCACAGCAGATCTCCAACGAAGAATACAAAGCATGGAGATGAGGTGCTACAGAAGATTTCTGGGTATTTCCTGTGCCCAACACATCACCAGTGACGAAGTCCGACGGACCATCACACAGGCACAAGCCATTGGACAGCACGCTGACCTGCTCACAGTGGTGGGGAGACGGAAACTCCAATGGTATGGCCACGTCACCAGATCATCAGGCCTTGCAAAGACTATTCTGCAAGGCACAATGCAAGGAGGTAGAAGAAGAGGGAGAACGAAAAAGAGGTGGGAGGACAACATTCGAGAATGGACTGGTTTGACACTGAGCGAAGCCATCAGAGCTGCTGAGGACAGAGAAAGATGGAGTATGCTGGTTAAACGATCATCTGTGGTGCCCCTATGACCTCCAGGTTACGGGACAGGATAGGATAGTCCTTTCAAACATAATGTAATACGTTCTTCAAAAACAATCAATTTTATCTGGGAAAATGAGAGTGAAAATTGTTAGTCACACAAATCAGCACCCCAAAATACAATGTTTATAGAATTAGAAGGAACAGTGGAACCCATTTTCAAATACATGGATACAAAACTGTGCTAGCAAGGCCCCTGAAAGTCAATCGCAAATTTCAAATCAACTCACCTCCACCACCTCCCATCAAACTTTCGTTGGCTGCATTCACTATGGCATCGATCTCTAGGGCAGTGATGTCACCTTGGAATAAGGAGATTTTATTGTTCAGGGTCTCATCCACTTTGTACGCCACGTCTGCATCTAGAACAAAATTATGGAGGATCGCCATCACTCCCACCCACATAGCATCTAAAGGACGGAATATCCATTTGCCAGGTCTATCCCAGTGCAAGTAAATATTGGGTTACGGGTTTGCAAATGGAGTGTCTGTCATGTGTTTCATTGCACTTTGAATTATTCATTGCTTGTACAAAAGAACCAATAAACAACAATAACAATGATAATAAAAGCAATAACAAACATTTAATGCAAAAGTAAATATAAAAAGAAATAATAAATCAATAAACAGTTAAACCAAATATATATTTTAAACAAAATTTAAAAGCAGTGACATATTGTCTTGTTTTTTTCTGATCTCAGTGTATACAATTGCACAAAATTCATGGAATCACTTAGGTCTTGCTCTTCAAATACTTATTTTTACAGACATTTTTTGTAGTTTTTACAGACCTTTTTGTATTTCCAGACTTAACTGGTAATACCTTGAAACAATTGTGAATCAGAACCAGCCAAAACTGTTGGCCTATCAGTCAGTTCTTAGGTCTATATATCTGGTCTGTTGGAACAGATTTTGACCACACTTCATAGGAACATTACCTAGGTTAGTAGCCTGCCTCCTGTGCCATCATATATGCTCTACTACAAAGGTCAAGGTCACTGGAGTTTGTTGCTAAACACATTTGGGTTAATATCTAAAAAAAACGGCTCAAGCAATTCGAAGACTTTTGTTATACGGTTATTTCAAATCATTTGTTATTTTTCACTTTTTTGTTTAAAAATAAAACACACTTTTGGCCTTATCCACACAAAAAAACTGAACCGAAATTCATCATTTTTATTTTGTGGATTCTTTAACTACTGCTAAGAAATTCTGGATCATTTGTATGTCTACTTTCTCGAAGTCAGTGTGTTTCACTATTTCTAAACATGTTTTACACTGTATCTAAAAATAGGTCAGATTTTTATGATATTTTGCTTGCAGATAGAACTTTAGATCACCGCCTATTATATTATTCTATTTATTTCTTTGGATTCATTACGATAAAGCCGAGTCACAACACTGCCAAGAAAAGTACATGCTTATTTTTCAGATACATGTTTGAATGTCTAAAGATACATTTGAATGGCTTGTTATCTTGTTTTTTTATTTTATTATAAAAGTTTTTATTATATCATCTATGTACTTCAATTGTGTGCATGTGTATGCATGTGTAAAAAATTTTGTGTTTTTATTTTTTGTGTTTCACTTCATAAAGCAGACAGAACAACAAATAAGTTTATATCAAACCATGTTCTGCAATTTCCAATCATCAGAATGCTTCAAAAATGAAAAGTACATGTATACATTGCATCAATGACGTTCAGAACTAGACTACAGAAAAACTACAGCTCAATAGTAACAAAACTGAATCAAATCTGATCAGAACAAGTTCAAAACACTCCAACAGTTTTTTCTGACTGTCTTCAGCTTTAAACCTCTTAAATCCCCTCCTCTTCTAGAGAACAGTATCTTGGTGTTACTTTAGACAATACCCTATCCAAAAAAAAATAAAAAAATGTTTCTCGTACCTGATCTGTGATAACTCCAGCTCCATCACATTTCCTCAATAAGAAACTACCTCACTACCAAAGCAACTACCAGACTTGCCACTGTCACCATCCTATCTCGCATAGACTACTGTAACTTTCTCCTTGCTGGTCTTCCTTCCTCCTCTCTCTCCAAATTGCAACGCATAAGAAACAGTGTCACCCGCCTTGCCCTGTAATCTCCTCTCTCCTCAAGCAATTGCACTGGCTTCCTGCTTCTGACCACATAAAATACAAACTGAACATCTTGACATACAAATGCTTGCACCCCTTAATACATCTCTGACCTGCCATCTCTATACACCTCATCCAGAACACTCCAATCTGCTTGCTGTCATAATAGGCTAGTTAGGCCCTACACTAAGGCTTCTCGCCTAAAATAGTTCAGCCCCCGAATTAGGATAGTATGTATATATATATAATTTTTAAATTAAATATTAAATGTGTTCAACTGATGGTTGTAAGTAATGTTATTGTTTTATTGGACTGTGATATCTTGCTCGTAAACCTGTTTGTGTAATTTCATTCTGTGATAACTGTACCCTGGCAATAGGCTGTATTTGTGATTAGATGGAAACAGCCTCTTCTGTGATAAATTGTTTTACATTCTATTAATTTACTACATAAATTAATAGATTGGGTGTGTATGTGTGTTGTGTCCATATATAATGGTATCCTACATGTTGTAAAGATTGTAAACAAATATTATACTATCTTTAATTTTTTACTGCATTTTTATTTGTTATTTTGTTTTATTTTAGTGATCAAGTGCCTGTCATAGTTCCTTGTGAGAGGTAATAAAGAATTGCTGAATTGAACAATAAAGTGTAAAATATTAACAAATTAAATTTGTTTACATTACATTACATGATTATTGCTTTTAGGTCCAGCAGACTCTTCCGAGCCAAATCAGGACCGGACAACCCCTGATCTGCATAAAAGATCTGCTGAAACAACCCTAGTGGTAAAACTGAAGGCACTCCACCAGCCAGTCAGTGAGTCACATTTAAATTTGTTTAAAATTGGGACTGGCAGCTGCCAATGATTTAGTTATGCTGTGCACCCCAACCTGTTGAGTTTATGCCATACATCTGGATGTTAGCAACGTAACCTACAGATACACAGAATCAAGTCATCAAGGGCAAATGATTATTAAAATTATAAATTATTTAAATGTTAACACTTAAATTGTTTGTTTTTTTTCAAATTTGAACTTTTATTGTTCTATTTTTACTATAAGTATAAGGTAAGTGTCAACTGATCAGTAAAGCAAAGTTAAACAGTCAACAATCTTCTGACAATTACCATTACCCTCCATCACCACTTTCACTGTGTGACCACAAAAACAGCATTCACTGTGAACCCTTAATTTTTAAAAGAAACTGATTTTACTTAAACAAAACCTACTTTACAAGTAATTTTTATTTTTATATTATTAGGCAAACCCCATAAAAAGTCAGTTTACGGTATCTCGACCTACCCACATATTTTGACCCAATCCTAAACTTTTTTTTTTTTTTGCGAGGGGGAGATGGGGGGGGGGGGGGGGGGGGATTGTCTGGAAAAAAAAAGAAAGAAAAAAAGCCCAAAAATGTGCACCAAATAGAAGTTAGAACTGTTTGAGCTCAGCCATAGTAAGGAGTAAAGGGTCATCACTCATGTTAAACTTCAGTTTCTTTGCTAAAAATTGAAGCATACAGCTTGAGGCATGTGCTTGGCTGTCAAGAAAAAAAAGCCTACCCACTGATCTCATTTTTTTGCCTATGTTACCATAAACAGACTTTTTTTTTTTTTGTAGGGGGGGGGGGGGGGGGCCCTTATATTTAGCTGCATACATAATTCTTACCTGCTTTTGTCTTTGATTTTGATTTTGGTGGTACTGGTGCTGACAACTCAGTTTTTTCTGCATACTCTTGCCAAGTAGGAATGTCTTTCAAAGTTATGTACTTGTCACACATGTACAACTTGCGTTTCTCCGTCAATGGCATTTTTTCATATTTTTCTGTAACCCAAACAAAGGTTATACTAATATACTCTTCATAACACTTTTAAGCACTCATTTAAATAAATACTGGACCACAGGTAGCCAATTGCACAACACCCTTTAGGCTTTACTGGACACTGCCCATGGATAATTGCTCTTTCTGACTTTTTGTACTAAACTTAAAGTAATTAGTATATCTTTATTCAATTATATATAAGTTCAATTTACATTCTAGTCTGGTGAAGCCACATGCATGCAACTATTATAAATCTACATATACTTTATTACTAAATTACTTCAACTCAAATGCAGATTAGAGAAATTGACAAAATTTTGTAAACAAACAAAAATTAATATATTTCATTATTTAAATTTACTTCCCAAGTTCCCATACATGCAGTTTGACTTTGATGGAAAAAATAACAAACACTAAACTGTGAACACACTAAACTGATCATAAACGGTTTTTGTATTAGTTACTACGACAATGAAAATTGAAATAATGCTGCAACTCCTACCTTTTTCCTCCTTCACCTCCTCTGGTATTATTGAACCTCTCGTAGCATGACTGGACGATCTAGAATGTGTTCGTCCCATTTCACCGTCTTTCTTTCCTCCTTGTGGCGAGGGTTTACCAGCAGCTTTGTCCATAATAATAAATACAGGTACAGCCAGTATCCTCCACAATTTTTTGGGACAAAGCAACAAAGAATAACGACGGTTAGAAACTACTGAAATGCTGCACCGGGTTTGAGAGAACACGGCAAAACCGAAACGAAGTAATGGCCGCATACTTCCCGGAAATCGCTCTTGCTGGTTGTTTTTACCGAGATCTACACAAATATTTTTTTTGCGATGAAATTGAATAAATAAATAAATAAATAAATAAATAAATAAATAAATAAATAAAACCTTTTAAAACAATTTTGGCCTATTTATAATTCAGTTGCGTCCTTTTCGGTGGTTTATATCGTTCACGTAACTGCTATGAGAGTGACTACATAATTATACCTAATGGTCGAGAAGCACAGTTTGTAATGGTTTGTTTAAAATTAATTGGGTGGTGTATAATGATTTTTAAAAAACAACAACTGTAATTAGTACATTTAATTATCCTGATTTTATTTGTTCATTTGTTTTAATACAAGCGATGATTAGCTGTACATCAACTTTACTTGGTTATTTTGAAGATGCTCAACTCATTAATTGGAAAGCCTTATGCAGATTCTAACATTCACTCTGACAACAACAACAACACAACAAAAACAACAACAATAATAAATGCAGAACACTAACGGGAGCAGAGTCGTCAAAATAACGGGGTCCGTCAAAAGAATTACGTAGAGGTTCAAGTGTATGTCAGAATAAAGGCGTTTCTACCTAGCCACACGCGCAGCCGCACGCACAAACACACACACACACGCACACACATACGTTCAAAACTATAATAGTGGGTTTATGTTCAAAACAAGGCAAACTGGGTTCCATCCTTTCCCTTCATTACAGACCATTCCTATACACTCAACGGATACAATAGCCTCTTGTAAGGTTATCTGTCACAACCTTTTTCATTTTTGACAAAAACAAAAGGAGAAATTGCGCTATGAAATAGTGGGTTCATTTGATACCAGTGGGTTTTTACACATGCATATTGGACATCTGGGTTTCTGTGGAAAAACTGGGTTTATCACACACACGGACACAACCAAAACGTATAAATGGCCAAGGTTGCATTTGCAAGATTTTCAGTACGTGAGTGCAGTACACTGACACTTTTAGTTTAATTCAACTAATGAAACAACTTTTACTATTGCTCAGAATTTCCTCTGATTTTGTTTTTATAATTTCAATTACAATATTTTCAGTTGATATATAGGCTACTGTATAGAATTAGAGCTGTTATTGAAGGATAGACTTTTGCCATTTACTTTAAGAACTGGGCGGTAGCTCAGTGGTTAAAGCATTGAACTGAGAACCGAAAGGTCTGAGGTTGTTACAGTGTACCTCTGGATAGGTCAGTGCATGACCCTCTTTTTCTCCCCATAGCCCAAAAAATAAATTATTAGCTGGTGTCAGTAAAAATCGAAAAGAAAAATTCGGCATTAAGCAAACATTTTTGTCATATTTACTTTGCTTACATTTACTTTGTAGGCTTTGAGCCTGAATGATTTGTGGTAAGGCGCGTATAGCATCCTGTATTATTATTATTATTGTATGGTTTTAAAGTTTTTTTTAATTTGAATCCAGACTGGAAGATCTGCAAAAAAAAGATATCTTGTCGTTCTCAAATGTTAACTGTGGATAATTTTTTCATGTTCAGTTTATTACTTTACTTCCAGATTTAAATCAAATCATTGAAGAAAAGGCCAGAAGGAGAAAGAAGAAAAAGTATGAGGAGTATGAAGAAGAATTAATAGAAAGAATGAGGAGAAGCGTGGAGAAAAAGCATAAAATCTCCAGAGGAAAAGAAAGAATGAGAAGGGTGGAAAAGTATACAAATCTTCATTGGAAAAGAAGAGGAATGGAAAAATAAAAAAGCAGAGAATTGGTAATGTAAAACAAACATATGAACAACATAACACAGACATAATTTGTTAACATTTTTATTTTGAAAGTGTCTAGTAGAGCATAATTTGTATATATTATTATTACTTTTTTATCAACTTCATATAGTTAAGTTTTACATAAATTGTTTATGGTTTCCCGTTACGTTAATATATTCTGAATAAGGATCAATTGAGTGCAACCACTTATAATTCGTTTTTTTTTCCAGCACCTCAAAGGTATAATAAAACCATGTGAAGAGCAGAATATTATAATACAGTCATTAGTCTTGACATTGCTTTTTGATGAACAAGAACCCCGAGAATAACATATGTAATAACTTGGCAAAGAAATATAATTTGGTACTTTGCCAGATTATTCCACGCTTTCTCTTAAGTTTAAGACAGAAATCTACTACATAACAAAACGGGCCTAAAAACTAGTCTACACAATACAGAGCAGTAAATTTCCATTACTTAATGACAAGTAGCACCTCAAAAAGCTTTGAACATGATGAACACCATCAATCACTGGAAAGGCAAGTCCATATGACTCACATGCTCCTTATGGAACTCCCAATAAATAACACAAAAATGAGATGCCCAAAAAAAAGTTAAATGATTGAAACGGTGGGTTTAAAATGCAAAGTAATACAAGCTTTGATATTTCGATGCTCTTGACCTTGACCTCCAGCTATAAATGCACTCATGTACGATAAAATAAACTACAGCAAAAGATTTTATTATTTTGGACATCTCCAATGACCTTCACCTTGGAGCAAGGTTGACAAAATATGCATGTGCGTCTCATTGATACCTATCATGCATCAAACAAGCTGAAGTTTAGTTAATATTAATAACTTAGGATTAACAAGAAATTTTGTGGAAAATTGACATAGCTTGACTAACATTTGTTGAACCTGTGACCTTGACCTTGAAGTGTAGTCATTCAATCACTGATAATTTTCGAGGTCTCGTGTAATTAGCCACTTTAAAGTTTTGCACAGATGGAAGGCAGACAGACAGACAACATTAACTGAAGGTCCCGGGTTCAAGCCCTGGCCGGGCCATTGTGTTGTGTCCCTGGGAAAGACACTTTACTCCTGTTTTCCTTCTCCTTCGGATGAGAGTATAAACCGAGGTCTAGTCTGTGTCGCATGCATTCCATCATAACGGACTTTAAAGATCCTGACGCTCATGTCCTAGACGGGTGAGTGCCGGTAACAAGAACACACCCAGCATGCACTTGGTCCTTCTCCTCCATCCCTGGCTGCCCAGGATTGTGCTCAGTTGTCCGGGCGTCAGACCATGCGCCCAAAGGCTGCGGGTGGCGTCTCGGGCGGTTTGAGTTAGATCCTGTATCGGCCAGCGCCTTGATCCTTAGGCTAAGGCGCCTTACAAATGACGAACATTATTATTATTATTTAAACATGCAATTTTTTTCCTATTTAGGACTCATCTTGAATAGATTTGCAAACAAATTTGAATATATATTCTATATCTAAACGATTCATGGCACTTGGTTCACACCCTGGAGAACGGGGTAGCACTGATGGCAGCAACAAAGCTGATGATGGGGATGTTGTATGCATTTCGGTCTGCTGGCTTTGACGCCTTTTTCTAGCTTGTTTCTTGACTGAACCTTCCGATGAATTAGAGTCTTTAGAATCCTCATGCTGCTCTTCAGCCCTGCAAGTAGCAGCATCAGATCACAGGGTTTAAACAACAGAACAAATTCAGCGGCATAAGAACATTTTCAAACCAAGGTATGAGGATGGTCAAAGGGTGGGGTGGTGGGCCTGGGGTGGGAGAAGGGAATGGAAGTTGAAAAGAGTAGAGGCTTGAACTGGCTCAACTACAAAAAGGGATTGACTGACAATACTGTCTACTGATTCATCAATGAAATATTATATTCTGGACTTTAATTTTCTTGTACATGAATGCACTACTCACCCTCTTTAAAGTGGAAAAGAAACAAGCAAAACACATTTAAAGTTTAGGGGGTAGAGGTTGGGGAAAAAAGGGCACAAAAGCCCGGAGGAAGTGAGACAGCATTTTTTCCCACAAACCACTTCGACACACTAGCTACTAGCAACCAAGTTATAAAATAGTTATAGAAACTCTTATGCTTACTAGCTACTCAGTAAATAATAATAAATAATAATACAGGATGCTATGTACGCGCCTTTCCTCAAGGCCCAAAGTGCGGCGATCTATACCAACATACACGCTCACCTGTCTCATTTACCCTCTCACACACCAAATACACATACATCACTCAAACAGGTGGTGTAAAGGCAGGGAGATCGCTATTAGAAGACGGAAGAAAATCGAATTTTTTATTTTTGAAATTTTTATATTGACTGCATCCTGTACCATTATTGAAGGGAGGGAGGAAACCGGAGTGCCCGGAGAAAACCCTCGGTGACCTCAATAGTCTCGTACCTAAGTCACATACGTTCGCCCCTTGCGGGAATCGAACCCGCGACCTTCGGCATAGGAAACCGGCGACTTATCAACTGCGCCACGAGGCCACCCCATGAAAGCACAAGTACAAAGGTTCCTCAACCTGAAAAGCCCAGAGCGAATTGTGTACATTATAATAATGTAATCTGCATTTCATGTGCCCCATTAACAACTGTAAAATTGAGCTAAAACTTTGATCTTATTCAACAAGGATGTCTAGCTCTGCCATGTACACTAATGTTCCCCCCCCCCCCATTCTCCTCCCTCATCCAAGCTCTCCTCACCTCCCCCTTTGCAATGTAGAAACAATATACCACCAACACCTTGTGTTAGCAGGTCACAGTTTGATCTGAGGCGTGGCGCTGCCAGTTGTTAAGATAAGATAAGATAAGATAAGATAAGATAAGATAAGAATATTTATTTACCAAGTAAAAAACGTTACAAGGATTTTGGTGTGGCATGGCGACAGTGAAATACATCCTTTCTTGCACAGTCATTCATCGTGTCATACACTTCATTGGCCTATAACATGTATACAGCACTAAAGGATAGGTAACCACAGTAACATACATCACTCATCAGTCATATAAAGTTATGGAGTAAAACACACCCTGCAGGTAAAACAAAATACAGCATCAAAACAATTTAACAGCATTAAATAAAATGAAAATTATTAAGAATGTTAGGATTCACATCCAAATCTACACACACAACACACCACACACACACACACACACGCACGCACACACAGCATAGCATACTCGTACTCCTATTTCACAAAGGTACAAATCAAGCAATGGTTGTGAGTTTTCAGTTTATACAGATCATTCCATGTTTGGTGATGTACTGAGGACAGCGTCAGGGAAGAAACTGTTTCTGAATCGAGAAGTTCTGGCTCTTAAAGCGCGGAACCGACGGCCAGAGGGCAGAAGCTCAAAGAGACTATTGGCTGGGTGTGATGGATCGCAGACTGTCTTTTCCGTTTTCCGTTTCATTCGCGTTGTGAAAATGGAGGCGACAGATGGAAAGTCGCAACCAGCTATTTTGGAGGCAGTCTTAACAATGTGCTCGAGCTGTTTCTTTTCTATCGCGGTTGTGCTGCCGTACCAGACAGTGATAGAGAAGCACAAAATGCTCTCTATCACCGCGCGATAGAACTGTGCCATAATTTTACTAGACATACCGAACTTTCGCAGCTGTCTCAGAAAGTGGAGACGCTGTTGGCACTTTTTTACAATAGAGGTGGTGTTATTATTCCAACTCAGGTCGCTCGAGATGACGGAACCGAGAAATTTGAACGAGTCGACCTGCTCAACGGTTTCCCCATTGATGACAAGGGGCTGCTTTGCTGTGGCACCGATTTTATACAGCAATCAATGAGTGTTTTTTTCAAAGCGAACAACAATATTATAAAATTCAATAAGTACTGACACACACTAGCTGTCACCTGATGAGTTCAATGAAGGCGATGAAGATGTTGATGGTGATGGAGTGGGACGTCTTCCTTCCAAACGCCTCCTGGGTCGTCGTCGGACTACAGCGACTTCTCCGCAACCGGATAAACTCGAGGCATAACAGGATGCTCTGGGAAAAAAAGGAATAACAGAATTTATTAAAATAATTATGCTTACTCAGAATTACAGCTAACAATTTGGGAAATGGAGTAGATGCAGATCTGAAAATGGTGCTCTAGCTATTAATGTGGACCCCACTGCAACAACGAGACAAATGACAGGGGTCTGAGACTGTTGGAGTTTGCCAGATACAACAATTTGATACTGGCAAACACGCTTGGTCTCCACAAAAAATCCAAATGTTAAGCAGTTTAATGCATCAATCAGTTTTCACATATTCTATTTCCCTTCATCCAAGGAAAACAGACAGGTGAACCATAAACCAAAAGCTATAACTTATGTAGGTAACGGCAGCCAGAATTTTGTATTTTACTGTTTGTTGCATAATGTGGTTTTTTTAAATTACATCAGAACACAAGGAAAATACAGAAAAATAAAAGTTGCAGTATAATAAACGGTACACGTTAAAAGCTTATTGTTTTTTATTCTGATAACATTGCATTTTGCCTACTAAAATTGTTATTCTGCAAAAATATTTTTAAACATTTATTTAATCAATCTACATATGAATAAAATAACACATCAATACCTCCCTTATTTACTTCTTGTACTACCTTCACTGACCGTCTTTTTTGTAAATGAGAAAAAATGCAAGGTTTGAAAACCCCAGTGTGAACAAAGGAGACGTACATTTCTCATGGTAACTGTTTCAATGTTCAAGAGACTTCACAAGACTCTTCATTAATATCAGATACAAGGACGCTTAAAATGCAGCAAATTTATTTTTGTGTTCTTCAAAAAGTAACAAACAAAAATGCAGACCCTGTGTTGACAATCGACCACAACATCCACACGAAAATTGATAGGATTTTAAAAGTACAAAAGCACACCAAAAAAGCTTGAAATTTTAACAAGGGAACATTTTAAAGCCACATCCTAGAAGCACAAAATATAGATTAAAGAACAATTTACAGAGACAGAAGGACAAAATACAACTGAATAAAACGAAAAAACACGTACCTCCATCTTGCCAGCCGGTACGTAGCGTGTGGCGTTCCGAGTTACTTCCCCTGACAGTGCGTGTATTCGACTGGTTGACCAGCGGGAACACACATCGCGGAGTGTTAACTGGCTCAAACTCAAAGTTGACTCAACCGCAATTGTGGGTTTCTCGCTCAGACTTTGCGTATACACTTTTTTTGTTATTCCTATTGCAAAGCCGGTTTTAAAAAAACTGAGTTTCAGATTTTGGAACCCAGTATTTTTTTAAACCCAGTTGCACGTAAGTGTAACCTATGCATAAACCCACTGTTATGGTTAGGTACGTACACACACACCCACACACACACACCCACACACACACACACATACCCGCAACCCCCCCTCCCCACACACACACACCCACCAACACCTAAACACACACACCCACACCTACACCTACACACACACACACACACCCACACGCACCCACACTCACACACCCACACACACACATGCACACCGAAGTACGCAGAAAGAACCTGCCTAGCTTGAATCCCAGCAAAGCCATCAAAATTTGTCAAAGGAGGCAGATGTGCCTACTGCTATCGGTAAGTGGACTGACGAGATTTAAAATGCATCTCAGACAGTTTGCTACCGACAGCAACAGCAACAGCTAATCACTGAATGCATGTGCAGAATTTTGTTCAAAAGTTGAACTCTCTAGCGCGTGCACGCGATAGTCCGGCGAATACTCTGGCGAAGTCCATTTTCTTCGAATAATGGACTTATTGTCCAGTTTTTGCAGTGATGTAAAACTAGTAGGCTCCATGAAACTGAGTAAAGATCTTTGAGGGTACTCGAAGCAACCTCTCACAGCGTGCTATATCTAACTGGAACAGCCTACCCAAATGGGTGGTCACAGCCCCTACCAAAGTGCCTATGCACTTTGTCCTTACTGTCAACATTTGCAAGAATCATCTGGACTAGCCCTGGGAAAACCTGCCCACACTGTATGACCGGCCCTATATGTGCCAAAATTAACCGATATATGATAGACATGTTGGACTGATAGATTTTCTGAATTCTTAATGCAACAATAACAGTTCTAGTATCTCGAAACTAGTAAATAGAGCTGGGTTGTTGTTTTTTTTAATCACCACACATGCAAGTAAATTTGACATTACTACATTGAATCGATGAACATGTCGAGGAAAGACCTTCTACATCCAACAAGTTCATGTTCAAGTTCAAGCATTCTACTGTCAGAACGTCCAAGCATTAAAGTAATCTGTGACCCCCCGTGGGGGTGCCGGGGGTTTCAGTATAAATAGTATTCAATTCAATTCAAGATTTATTCGCCAAGTGACATACACACAGTTATAGTATACATGACACAAAGAATGCTTTAGATCAGCGGCAGGCATGCACAAGAAACAGAACAAACAAATAAAGCATAGATCTAGTGCGACCTATGTAACCAATGTAACCACCCATTATATTAGACAGCAGACCCACGCCTGACTAGAACACGCATGTAGAACATAGCTATACAGACATCAACAAACACAACCGAATTACAGATAACAAAACAGGTGCATATTTAATGTACATCATCAGACAAAGCAAATATACAGATGACTAAAATAGATTCGCACGCAGAAGCACCCTCCCGCAATTCATGACTAATATGACTATGAATATGAATATGACGCAATAAGGAGCAGCCTAAATAATTCTTATAATTGATTTAAGTGTCTGATAGACCACGGGAAGAAGCCATTCAGTGAGCGTGTGGTTTTGCTGGGGAGGGAACGGAGTCTACGGCCTGAGGGGAGCATCTGGAAGAACATGTGGGCGGGGTGGGACTCATCATAGATAATATGTTTGGCTCTGCGTGTGACACGTTGCGCGTGTAAAGCCTCGATGGACGGGAGGGCCCCACCAACGCATCTTGAAGCCTGGCGCACAACACGGTCTAAACGCTCTTTATCTTGGATGTTTGCGTTGGAATACCAAACAATGAAAGAAAAGGTCAAAATGCTTTCTACAGTGGCGCGGTAAAAATTGGCCATGATAGCTTGGCTAACCCGAAACTTCATAAGCTGGCGGAGAAAGAATAGTCTCTGATGGGCCTTCTTGACTGCGCCAGTGATGTGCTTTTCCCACTGAGGAAATGGTTGTGCCGAGAAACCTGAAACTGTCTACTTGTTCTACTACTTCCCCGTTGATGGACAGGGGTTGCGTGTTGTTTCTGTTTTGACGGAAATCTACCTCTAGTTCTTTTGTTTTGGAGACGTTTAATTCCAGATTGTTGTCTATGCACCAAGCCACTAGCTCCTCCACTGCTTGCCTGTATGCTCCCTCGTCATTGTTAGCGATCAGACCTTCTACCGTGGTGTCATCTGAGAACTTTAATATGACTACCTTATCATGGTGCGACACGCAGTCGTTCGTGAATAGGGTGAACAAAAGGGGAAATAATACGCATCCCTGTGGTGCACCTGTATTCAGGGTCAGTGGGTCGGAGAGCTTGTTGCCTGCTCTTACTGATCGGGGGCGATTAAGGAGAAAATCTAGTAGCCACCTACACAAGGCCTGTTCTACTCCCATGCTCTCTAGCTTGCTATACAGCTTGTGAGGAATGATCGTATTGAATGCCGAGGAATAATCCACAAAGAGAATCCTAGCATAACTTTTGGGAGTGTCAAGATGTTGCAGAATGTAATGCAGTCCCAGAGCCACTGCATCTTCTGCGTTTCTATTCTTCCGGTACGCAAACTGATGTGGGTCCATCCGGCTCTCTGTAGCCCGCTGAAGGTGGCGGAGCACCAGGTGCTCAAACACCTTCATGATCACAGATGTTAAGGCCACGGGTCTGTAGTCATTTAGCCCACTGATGGTTTTCTTTTTAGGAATCGGGACAATGGTGGAGGTCTTAAAGCACCTAGGCACTGAGCACTGTTGGAGAGAAGCGTTAAAGATGTCAGTGAATACTGGGTGTTACACTCGTTTGATGTTGGTGTTTTTCTATCAATAGATGATTCAGCCCCAATGCTTGAATTCTCCTGATAGATGTAAACTCGGATTCGTTTATCCACGCAACCCAGTTCAATCAGCATACAAGTCACAGAGTCGACGTATGAAGTTTTCCACTTTTATTCAGCACACATCAACAACTGCATACAATCGCTTTTCCACTCTCAACTTTTTACTTTCCAACTCACTATCAACAACAACCTTTTTTTGAAACAGTGCGGCACTTATATAGTCTCTTCATACTCCCGAACAATTTAGAACACGGCAGAATGACGCACTACAACCAATCAAATAAAACTTCGTCATCACTGACTTACGTCATACAACATTCTTTCTGTCCAAGAATGTTCTCAAATATCCCGAAACTTCGATCGATAGTAAACAAGCAGATCTAGAGAATTCTCCAATAATATCGACTAACGAAAATTATCAACGTTATACAAAGCTTCTTCTAACAACAACGCAAACTCAAATCAAAGGTAAATAGGCTTACACTCTATTAGTGAATACTTTGCAAAACGAAACGATTAGATCTATCGTGCGCGTTTCAGACATACTATCCTTCGCGTTTCAACGTAACACTGGGGCAAGCTGATTAGCGCATGATTTGAGGGCTGCTGGGGTTACACCATCTGGCCCAGGGGCCTTCCTAGCAATCTGCTTCTTAAACAGCGCTCTAACTTCTTCTTCCTTTATTGTGAAAGGGGCCATGAGATTATGATCAGGAGGAGGCTGTGGAGAGCTCAGGGTTACGTTGAGCGTATCAAATCGCGCGTAGAAGTGGTTTAACTGGTCAGGGAGCATGGGGTCGGGGTCAGGCGAGGTGAAATTCTTATCTTTGTACTGCGTGGCCTGCTGCATGCCTTGCCAAACCTCTCCCCACTTTCTGGAAATTTAGTGATTTAAATTCCCACTGTCGCTGTCTTTCTCCTTTGTTCTTTCTCATTCCTACTCTGTTCTATCAATATACTATACTATCTTCTTCTTTGCTAGACCAGTCACCTACCTTTTTTCTTGAAAACTCTTCCGGGACAATACTCCTCATTTGTGTATCTGGTCCTGATTTGGCTCGGAAGAGTCCGCTGGACCTAAAGCAATAATCGTATGTAATGTATTTGTGTATGAGGTCTGTTGGATCAGGTTGGGAATATTGGACGCTTTCTGCCAAATGGTCACTGGGGTTGTTATTATTTGGCAATGTAGGCATTTTATATGTATGTGTTTTATTGATATTGTATAATGATGTTTGTATTCTATTTTGTTTTTGTAAACGGGGGTTCGATAAATTAGAGTATAGCCTCAGCGTCCCCCGCGTGGTATGTCTTTATTGTAAAATGACCGGCTGGTAGATTGCCTTCAGTGTTACCACTATGGTTGTTTCGGCAGATCTTTTATGCGGATCAGGGGTGAGTCCTCTTTCACTTCTCTGGTCCTGATTTGGCTCGGAAGAGTCCGCTGGACCTAAAGCAATAACCATGTAATGTAATGTAATCTGTGTAGACTTAGCATTATCAAACAGAGCACAAGTATACTTATTATACTTGTGAACAGAGTTATGTGTTGAACCAGGAACTTTGGAACTTTGTCCTTTTATTAAACAAACAAACGATGAAACTGCAAATATCAAATTAGGCTCCTAGCCTAGGGGGAGGAGGGGGGGGGGCATATAGTCAGACAAGGGGAGGGGAAGATGGGGAGGATAGGGATACACAATATATATACATAATGACAGCAATAACAGCATTCTATTACAAGACACAACAGCCTCTAACTGCTAACTATATAACATATACACTAAATGAAAAAGAAGGCAGGCAGGCGCGAAGCGCAGCTACAACATCCAGATGGGAAGATGCGTTGAGTCAGAAGGTTGCAGTGATAGCGACAAGGGAGAAGCAAGGGTGCCACGAGGGCCGCCAAGGACGGGCCGAAGGAGGAATAGGTAGGGCCAGGGAGGGCAACAGGAATAGTAGGATATGGGTTATTTATTGTAAGCTTAATATTATTTATTTATTTAATCAGTTTATAGTCCCCTCTCTTCCCGGTAATGGGAAAGGAGGGCTTTTATATGAGGACAGACCAGGTCTGTCAGGATATAGCGAAAACAGAATCGGGTCAACGGAATATAAAAGTTAACTTTAATGGCGAGTAGGCATAAAATGGTAAATGGCTGAACAAGCAGCCGCAACATTCAAAATATGTTCGACTGGCACTTATGTGCATCCTAACAAAGGAATAAAAGGCCATATCACCTAAGCAAATAAAATCCGGTGTCATACCGATGGGTTAAAATTATTATAGCAGGCCACAGGGCACGTCCAAATTATGTTCAAGACTACTTGGTTGAAAAAGCCACAACAATGATCGTGTCCGGGCGTCACGTGTTAGAAGGACGTGAGAAACCTGCAGCGCCATGATCATGGTCTAGACTGAGTTTGGCGCATCACCACCTCCACCACCATCACCACCACCACCATCATCATCATCATCATCATCATCATCATCATCATCATCATCATCATCATCATCATCATCACCACCATCATCATCATCATCATCATCATCATCATCATCGTCATCGTCATCATCACCACCATCATCATCATCATCATCATCATCATCACCATCAAGGGGTGTGGTGGTTGGGTGGAGGGGATGGGGCCTGGAGAGGGCCGGATGTGTAAAAAGGGATAGAACCATGTAAGGTTTAAAAGAACAGAATCAGTGTGACAAAAATATAAATTAAATAATAAAAAATATAAATTAAAAACAACAACATTATATTGAACAATCAAGCTAAGCCACTCCCATTAAAGACTATAACTAAAGCATATACACATTTTCAAAGTTGATATATTTGTTATCAGCGCTATTTAACATTCTCACTTAATCTTATTCAAAGCAAACAAAACTGCATCGATTAAAGCCTACTTCGACCATTCTTTCAGTTAGAGAGAGAGAGAGAGACTGAGAGAGAGAGAGAGAGAGAGAGAGAGAGAGAGAGAGAGAGAGAGAGAGAGAGAGAGAGAGAGAGAGAGTGTTATTTATAAACGAGTTTTAGTTAAATACAATTAACTTTGTGAGCGTTGTAAGTTTAACAAAAAAAATTTTACGCTGTAAGTTACTATAATTCAAATTAATTTATTATCATCTGTGGTGCCCCTACGACCTTCGGGTTATGGGACAGGATAGGATAGGATAGGAAATTAATTTGTTAAATTACAATATAGCCTAATTCTTTATACAATAACTTTAAAAATACAAAGATTATTCACAAGTTTAAAATAACAATAGAATGAATAAAGCGGTGCGCTATGTGCAGGAATAATTATATCTAGGTATATGTACGCTAGATGTACAACGGCTTACACCTGTGTCGGCATGAGAACAAGTGCTTGTCGCACCTGAGTCTGTGATCGTTGTTGACTGGCTAGAGCGCCCCCTGCGCGATAGTGCCCGGATGAAAGCTTTTACCCTACATCGAAATGGCGTCCACTCACCGACCTGAGACGACAGGAGTATTTTGACACACCTGTGCCGTTCGTCGGTAAAGTAAGACATGTTCTGTGTATTTAGGCGAATTTTATCGCCTGTCTCATGTAATTTTGATTCTTTACAAGTTTGTTTTCTGTGCGATTGCAAATTTGACAAAAAGTTTTCGAGTAGGGAAGTGGGATCGGTTGCAGCCTGTCTCTGTCTGTGTGAAAGGTGTGTTCTCGGTATCCAAATTGAATTAGGCATTTAGATTCGCATCGTGGTGATGGCATCCGTCGGCAACTCGAGCAGGTTTAGAAGTTGTCTGTTTTAGGTGAATCTGTCGTTTAGTAGTAATCATGACAACTTCGCACTTGATCTTGCATCTTGCATTTTAGTGAAAAACAGAAGTTTGAGAAAAGCAGGAAGTGGGGATAGTCCTGACTGCAACTGCTCATAAACTTAGGACTGAGGGGGGTAAGAGAGGTTTACCAGGCGAGCTGCTGAGCCAAGATATGCAATCAAAGAACTCAGCAGGCACCTAGTAGAGGAAACTAACGAGCAGCTGATTTCCTGCTGTTTAGCCAGGGATGCATTTATTGATGGCTATTCAATTCAAGAAGTGCCAAAATGTGTTGTAAAGCAGACAAGAGCAGACAAGTGCTTGAGAACTAGAAAATTGGTGTTACTTCGGGTTACTAACTAGAATTATGTCACTAGTCCACAACGAGCATCGACAACGTTGTTTCTAATTGTTTCCAAAGGCAATGAAACATTCTTAGGCCTAATATAATAAGTAATATTGTCATTATGCTAGATTTAGCATATTTTTTATAAATTAGTTAAGTTGGTAGTGATAATTCAGTGTTCCCCAAAAGTTATGCAGAAGTATGCTCCAGTACTAGCCTATGTGTTTCATCCTGATTCAGTGATTGTGAATTGGCTTTATCACTATAATATCAGCTATCGATCTCATCACAGGATTATGGATACCTCTACAGTGATGTCCCGAAGCCTCGGACATCGGTCATGGTCCGATTCGTTTGGAAAATGACCGAATGCAAACACCTGTGTCCCGTCAAATGTCCGATTCTATTGCGAAATTAGCGGTCATTGTCCGATAGTATTATGACTAGAGCGGTCACTGCAAGAAACATCTGTACAAACTGGGGTGTCAAAGTCGTTAAAACGAGTTTGAATAGTGGACAACGCTAGACTATTATCACTCTTTAGTACATTCCGTCGAACAACAAAAGAGCCGCAGCACTCGACACTTTTGAAAGGGAAATAACCGACACCATACTTCCTCTGCAACGATCTTACTACGCTCAAAATGCAGCCGAAGAAAAAGCTTTGTGTTGCTAAAGGGCAGTCTGTTTTGAGCTCGTTTTTGAAGAAAAAAGAAGCACCATTAATCGGTTCGCTTCACAATCTGAATGTCCTATTGCTTTTATGTAGTCAGGACAAAATGTCCGATTAGTTTATGATTTAGGACATTTTGTCCTATTGCCCTGTAATCCTAGGAACACCACTGCTACACAATTAAAATCTACTGATTGGCTTGAGATAAAGTGTGTGCTTGCAAAGTGTTGTTTTATTATTTTTATGTTTTTTTTTGGTATGTTTTCTTAATAATTTTATTTTAATTTTTTTAAAATTATCAGTATTGCTTGAGAAAAGTTAGATAGAAATTATTATTTTAAAAACATGTGAAACAATGTGTTAATCATGATTGAATAATGTAGACCATAGCATTGATTTTTTTAATTTTTATTTTTCAAGATATATAATATATTTGTGGTACGAGACAAGCGCAGTACATCACAGCACTTGTTAGGTTTTTTTTTTATTTTCTTTCAGAAATTCACAATGTTTGGTAAAAAGAATACCAAGAGGAAGGGGATAGAGATTTCCAGCCCCTCCAACTTCCAGCATCGAGTACACACAGGTTTTGATCGGGAACAAGGGGTCTTTGTTGGATTGCCTGCACAATGGGCTGGGATTATTGGAAACGACAGTTCCAGGCCGAGGCCTATTGTCGACCCCTCACACATTACGCAGATGGAAGTCATGCCACTGAAGGTGAGATAATTTAGTGGTCTTCATTAATGCAAATATTCCATAAATCTGATGATTATTTATTGATAGTTTGAATAGCTGCTACACAGGTTTTTAAATTATGCAGATTTAATTATTTTCTCCTTTTTTCATTGATATGATTAAATTGGGTTTTATTTTTAATATTGCATTAATAATACTTTCATAGGTTGTTTAGTATGATGTTTTTGTTGTTGATGTTAATAATTATATAGTTGGTTTGGATGATGGTTGTGGCTTATTTACTCAAAATGAATGATCCTGTTCGAAAATGCTTGGTCCAGACAATTGTGCGTGGTCAGTCAACCTCAAGCGCCAATGGCCAGTACCCTCAAGATATACGAGGCATCAGCATTGCTCGGTCAAACTCCTTGCGCAGAGAGAGTCCCCCACCTTACCGTCGCAAATACCAGGGTGACTATCCCGCAGTGCCAGAGGATGAGATAATGCCGCAGTACCCAGACCATCATGGTCAACAGTACCCACATGGAGGACCTGGTACTTACCAGGATTATCGTGACTCACATGAAGAGGACTACCCAGGGGAGTACTCTCCACGCAGCAACAATCACCGCCGTGATCCTCGGGACCAAGGCAGATACCCACCGCCGCATGAACAGGGAGGAAGGATACCATATGACAGTGACCCCAGGAGAGGGGACTATGATTATGACCAGGGTTCCAGGCAAACGCCACGAGGCAACAACTTCCACCAGGATCCTCGTGACTACCGAGATGGAAAACCCCCACCTCAGCAGCAGCATCAGCCTGACTTTAATCGCGGGTTCAACAACTCGTATGAGCAGCGGGACCCTAGCAGGGACAGTTCGTTTGATCGTGATCCTTATTCTCGTAGTGGACCGAACAACCAGGGTATGGATGGTCGGAGACCACCACCGCAAGATGACAGGTTTAGACAAGGGTTGCCTAATGGAGTGCCCCCTGGTGGTGCGAATCGCTACAACCAAGGTCCACCACCTCAGCAGCATCATGACCAACCTCCATACAATACCAACAGTCTGACGCGTTCACCTGCCGCTGAGCAGTACCATCGGGTAAGTTTTTACTAGTTTCAGTACTGTTAATCATTCCTTTTTCTTTATCCAGATTAAAAAATCCAATGGTGTATTTTTCTGCATGTTTTCTTGTTTATGTTTTGAAGTCACTTCTTTTCATTACCTGGATATTTTTTTTATTGCTTGTTTATTTTTGTTTCAGTTACTGAATCAGACTTGTTTATCATGTTTTTATTTTCTGTTATCAATTGCAATTAGACATTATTTTCTTTTCTTGGTTTTGTGCATGTGATTATTTTGCATCTAAATTAACGTGCAGCTGTTACAGTGTTAGGTTTTACTTTTAGGATAGATCTATCACAATTCTAAAGTTTTTGTTTCAGAAGTTAAATGTTAAAAGTTCCCAATTAACACATTTTCATTTTTAGCAATAAAGAAGAAGATAATCCAGTCTGTTTCTGTTGTATACTCAATCATGCGACTGTGAGCTTCTTCTAGCATACAAATGCTTGATAATTTATTGCTTGAAAGTTTTTAAGTCATTGGTTACGGACTTACCCCCTTTGCAGCAATACAAATATTATAAATAAATTATGTATCTAGATTGTTGTGGTATAATCTACCACTTGATAATTAATATTGTGTAAAATTTACTTTACATTTTAAAAGTGAAGTATGTCTTTGTCTGACAACAAAGTGATTTATACAGTACTAAAACGTGTAAACATTCTGTGATAATGTCATGATGTTATAATTGGTACTAATTGCATTTTGGAGAGGTGCTAAATAAAATTTGAGAGAGAAGAGAGTTCAAAATTTGTAACTTACATAATAAGTAAGGCACAGCCTCCAGTACATTGTAAAGGTTCTGCGATAATAATGTGATAAGTTTAGGTTATAATTGGTACTAATTGGATTTAGAGGAGGGAGGGGTAAATAAAGTGTGGAGTAAAGGGCAATACTGATAAAGCTTGCAAGCAAGCAAAAGAAGGGTTTAGCTGATCTGTCTGCCCTGGCATCCTTAGACACATTGTGCTGGCATTCCATAGAAACATGAGTATTCTAGAGATTAGGCACTGTGGGTGTGGAGAAAACAAGTCTGCAATGGATTCTTTCTTTAGACTAACTTATCAGTCATAAACCCATACCTTGTGCTGTTATTCTCTCTCTCTCTCTCTCTCTCTCTCTCTCTCTCTCTCTCTCTCTCTCTCTCTCTCTCTCTCTCCCTCTCTCTCTCTCTCTCTAAAATAATAAAAAAGTTTTGTGTCTTCGTTTTAAATTCACCATTTAAGATTTCTAAAAAAATAATTAATTCTTTATTTAATTTTGTTTTTGAAAATTCATGGAAGTATTTTATAGAACTTTGCAGAATTTAAAAATGATGCTAATACTACTAGTAATACTAATAGTCCTGTAGACATGTGATATGCCTCCAGTCTTGTTGGACTGGATTTTTTGTCTTTTTTTTTCCTTTTTTAAAATTGCAATTTAATTATCAAGGATCATTTCCTAATATTATTTAAAACAAATAAACCAGATTTTATAGAAGTTATACTAAAAATGGTGAAAGTATAATATACTTACCATATTTTAAATAAATATATACCCCTTTCAAAATGATGTTGTTAATCATGCCCTAGAATAGATTAAGAACAGCAAATAGTGCTTTAAATTTCAATAGATATTACATAATTTAAAAAAAAGTAGAGAGGCTGGTTTATCATGATTCATGGAGTACAACTTTACATTTAAAACTGAAACTGAAATTCAGTTCATAATTAAAGTTTAAACTATGCAAATCTATATCTAATAAAGTAATAAAGTATAAACAGTCAGATTATAATTTATATTGCTATGGATATGAGGTCACTTCCATAACTTTTGTCTTTGGTGTCAATGCTGTAATGTACCGCTTTCAATTTTATTTGTTAGCTGGTATTTGTTCAAATTGTTGTTTTTCATAAATATTTTGATTTCTGTGAATTAGTTTTGATTTTTGTGTCTTGATCGGTTGATGGCTTGGTGTTATCTATAGTGACAGATCTTGTTAACAGTTAAGTTGTTATGACTTTTCTTTATTTCCATAAGTGTAATTGTAGGGCCATGCTTTTGTTCAGTCATAGCAATTATTATTATATTATATTATATTATGTATTATTATTTATTTTATTTTGTGTGTGTGTGTGTGTGTGCGATGTATAATTTAATTAAGATTTACTGTTTTATTTATACTCGGAAAGACCATGATGATTGATGAACTATCTATTAACTATCGTTGTACAGTTACATAATCACAGCATTTCCTGGCACCCTGCATGATGTTGTAACTGCTGCATTATTTATGTACTTGGTTCTTTCATCTATTTTTGTGCGCATAACATGTTGTTTGTTTGTCCTCTGTTCTTTCCCAACCCCTGCGTGCTGCCACAAAACCAAACCCTACTCTGTGGTCTGCCTGGCTGGCATTGTTGTGGATGTGGTCGATGTTGGTGTAGGGGGGAGGAGGCTCTCACCCACACCCTGACCCCTTGAAGATGCCTGGCCATCAGCACCAATCATCAGCCCCTCACAGCCCCTCCCACCATTCTCCCAAGCAACCCCAGTCTCCACCCAGATCCCCTAGTGCTGGGGGTCCTACCGGTCCAGGTCGCTCTCCAGGGCCAGCAGGTCCTATGCCTGGTCCCATGCCAGAGCCTCAAAGATTATCGCATGAACAGGTTTGAAGCTACGTTGTTGTTTGTTTTTTCCTTCAAAGTCAGTTTTCTAGAAGATACCTTAGTTTTATAACCCCCAGAATCATCCTTGTATATATTAAAAATTGTTTTTATGCTAATTGTTGCGCACTCATGACTCATTGATTTTGAACAACCCTTGCACTTTTTGTAGTGACTATAATGATCTGCATCTAAAGAAATTTTTAAAGTTTTACTTCATCAAAGGGATCTTAAAGTAAAACATCCGAAAGAATGAGTTTTGCATAATTAAAGTTTAGCATCTGCGGATGAGAATTATATCTATGGAAATAAAATCATTTAACAGTATAATTTCTCTGTCATTTTTGAGAAAGTACAATCTTTCCACATATGATGAACTTGTTTTGTAAATAACCTGTTAATTTGATAGGTATGGTTTTGGTTATGGGATAAGAAGAATATTAAACATTGGACAAAATTAATTCAGCTTAAAATGTATTGCAATTTATATATTCAGAATTCAACTGTATCCAGAATTGAACATTGCTATGCAATTACGCTTTTTACTCTGCATGGGAATGGGCATCTTAAGTTTTAGTTGTTAGGCTTTTTGCATGGGATTGCTCTTGTTTATGAATTACAGCGCATACATAAAATTTCATCTGTAATATCTATTCCCACTTTTTATATCATTTCAATAACCACAGACTCGTTTTCATATTTCAAGTTGCTTCTTCCCTTTGAACTGTATTGTATTTAAAACTAATTGTTCAGTAATTCTATTACAGTATTAATATTGTGTCACAATCTTCAACTGTTGAAACAGTGGATTTGTTTTCCTGCTTTAATAATGTTGAACTTATTCACATATTATTGTCAAAGAATATTTAAATGCTATATAGTAAATTGCATTATAAACTGTATTGTTCATTGTTGTCAGTTAGTATTTTGATGTTGTTGCATTTTTATTTCTACTGCCTTTCTGAAAATAGCTTTTCAATTTCAGGCTAACGGATTCATATTTTTCGATGGTTACTTTTGCACAGTTTTATAGTTTGAAGAATGGTCCGAAGCCATAACTTCTTTGCAGTGTATTTGATGTCACTTGCCTTTGACACTATATTATCAAAGATCAATGTGATTAGTTTCTTTTATGTAATGCTATTTCCAGCCTTTTGTATTTTGCTTCAAAATCACCATAACAGTATAAGAAGAAGAAGAAAACATCTCTCATTCAATTGCTGTTGCAACAAGAAATTTATATTTTGTTCTTGCTATTCAGTTCCGAGCTGCTCTGCAAATGGTGGTTACGCCTGGCGACCCACGAACATTCTTGGACAATTTCATGAAAATTGGTGAAGGTTCAACTGGCATTGTGTGCATCGCCACCAGTCGAGAAGGTCGACAGATGGCCGTCAAGAAAATGGACCTTCGCAAGCAGCAACGAAGAGAATTGTTGTTCAATGAGGTGAGTGTGCTATTCATATGCTTTAATACAATTTTGTGGTTCTTTTGACTATTGGGATGTTCTTGTATTGTGTAATAACTAAGTTGAAAAATGTGTTTATACACAATTTATATTCATTGAAATGTCACCATTTATGTTTAAACTTTATACTTTGCCGATATCTGTATGTCCTCTTAGTTACACTTACAGTGTATCCTTTAGCTTACTGTTAGTGTTAACTTTTGTAATGAAATTAATGTCATAAAAGTTAAGTGCTTTGTAGCATTACGTGCAATTTGAATGTTTGCGGCTAGGTTAGCAATTTGATCAGCACTCATAAAAAAAGCATATTTATACAACTCTTCCTGACTTGAAATTATCAAAAACTGTGGGCTATAGACTTGCCACATTAAATTTGAAGAGGGCTTTTCAGAAGAAGTGTGCATGAAATGAAAATTGTGACACTAAATTAGTCCAGTGTAGTGCTTATTTGAATTAAAGTGTATTCCTGCAGGGAGAATGAGACTACATGCTGCATTATATTAATGTCAAGCTTGTCATCCTGATGAATTTCATATACAGGCAATTTGACCTTTGACCACTCCCTCTTGACCTCGCCTCTCCTCCCATGAATGGTCATTTTCAACATGAGAGATGACTTCCGTCATTGCATTGTATCTGTTACTGTGTCCTTATTAAGCCAGATTTTATCAGGGAATTGCATTTGCGTTTGCAGTTTCCACAGATGTAACAAAATATTCAGGAGGGTGTTCAAGTATTCTCTCAAGTTATTATGAAATTTACTGACTTGTCACAGTGGATGATTTTGTTGACAATTGACACACACCTGCATTCACTGATTTCTGAAATGAACTTTTTCCGTTTATTTATGCTGCTACGATTGAGACAAGCACGATAGATTCGATCATTTTGTTTTGCAAAGTATGCAATGATAGCGTGTATTTACCTTTGATTTGATTTTGCGCTGTTGCTAGAAGAAGCTTTATATAATGTTGATTACTTTCATCGGTCGATATTGCTGAGAATTTTCTGGAATTGTTTATTATCAATCGAAGCTTCTAGATGTTATAGGTAAAAGCTGGTTGAATCATATGGATTTGTAAACATTATGTGACATAGAACAGTGCATAGTTCCAGTGACGAGTTTTATATTGTATTGCGTCATGCTGGAATGTTCTAATTTTTTCTTGAGTGCAGAGAGGCTATGTAAGTAATGCACTGTCTGCTTGTAGGGATGATCTTTGTAGTGATTTTCGGAAAGCAATCTTGTATGCAGTTGATATTTGCTGAATAAAGTTGGACAACTTTATAGGACGACTCCTGCTTTATTGCTGAGTGAACAGGCTGCGTGGATAAACGAATAATATTCGAGTTACACTTATCAAGATTCAAGCATCTGGGCCTAATCTATCGTTGATAAATACTGTGTCAAACATGCATAATTAATATTAATACATACATACAAATGAGATGGAAATGTGGTCAAAATAACCACTTTTAGTTTTATCAGACAAACATTTTAAGTTTTTGCTGCCCTCCCCCTCCCCCTCCCCTCTCTTTCCCTTTATCATCCCTCTCCCTTCTTTGACCCTACCAGTCCATGTAATACACAAAGTACCCTTACCCTGCATGTTAAGTTTGGTTCATTGACAGAGCTGTTTGGTGAAATCTAAAATATCCTGATACTTTAATTTCCCAATATATATCATTTGTGGTACTGTCATTTCCCAAATATTAAATCAGGACTGCATTTCCCCACCTTCACATAGAGATTCATAGTTTGTTAAATATTGGTACCATACAGCACGACATTTTAATTCAGGGTTGTGCATATTTAAAAAGCAGGGGTTATTCATAGCTCCAATTAAATCACCACTCCAATTAAAATCATTAAGGAGTTTTATACTCCTATCTAAAACTTCTCATGATATTCATGCCTCCGAAATATTTTAGGGCGTTCAGGTCAAGGCCAAGATACAGCAGGCTGTAAACTTTAGCAGAAGTGAAAGACATTCACTGCATGCAAGTTGGCATATGGGTTAACAAGAAACCCCTCTCCTCCCCCACCCTACCCCCCAAAAAATTAAAATTATAAAATAGTAATTTAAATAAATAACAACTCCTGTGTCTCTAGCTGTTCATCAAAATGCTTCCTGCTATTAACTTTAGAGCTAACTGGAAAGTTAGTTGAGTACTGGTAGTCTGCCAGATGCCTATCTAGACGGCCTTGGAAGGAGTTCAAGTTCATTTTTCACACTTCTCTTGTATTTTTGTAAGTGTTCACACTCTTTTAGCTGATGTTCGTTACATGATGTTGAGTCTCTTTACCTTACCTGATATACCCCATTTGGATGTGCAGCCCTAAATGGCTACTTTATTGTTTCAGGTGGTGGTGATGCGGGACTATCACCATCCCAACATTGTGGAGATGTACAACAGTTACCTCGTCAACGATGAGCTGTGGGTCGTCATGGAGTTCATGGAAGGTGGTGCCCTCACAGACATCGTTACCAACAGTCGGTCAGTAATTGCTTACTTTGTTAAGAAAACAACGCTTTCATTTGACGCTAATGGTTGTGTCCATTTGTAACGCACATGTCTCCATCTATTGTCTAATGCTTATGGCTAGCATTTTATATTGGGAAGTTTGTTGATAAATCAAGAGCATAAGATGATAACAAATATAAATGTGACACCTACACAGATAATATTTGGTGTGTCTTCAAAGAATATACTTTACTTGTCAGCTTAACTTGTTCAGTTAAAGTTTTATGTTATCTACTGTTGAACAGCACTTTTTGTGTGTTCCAATTTCTTGTATATTAAATGCTATATACAGTGAGGATCGTTAGTTCTTAGTCTCACTTGATCATGCCTTGTGTTATTTGTATGCAGTATGGATGAAGTACAGATTGCTACTGTGTGCAAGGCGTGTCTAAAAGCATTAGCCTTTCTACATGCTAATGGCGTTATCCACAGAGACATCAAGTCAGATTCTATATTGCTTTCACATGATGGAAAGGTATTGTCCTCTCTCTGTCTCTCTGTCTCTCTGTCTCTCTGTCTCTCTGTCTCTCTCTCTCTCTCTCTCTCTCTGTCTCTCTCTCTCTCTCTGTCTGACCCTGTCTCTCTCTCTCTCCTTTTTTCCCCTTTTCTCATCTCCCTCCACCAACCCTGACTCCTCCTTTCTCTCTCAGTATCAGTTGTATTATATTGTCACCCAAAAATTATAATCACTCGGTATTTAGATTGTCGTTGCTTCTAAAGTTTTGAGCATAGTGCTCAGTGTATTTCATTTTGAAATGATGTTTGCGGTCAACTGTTAGTGTTATCGATTTTCAGTTTTGTTCTGAAGGCGTTATCTCTAAAGTACCTGCAGTTATTTTTATCATGTAGGGAAGAATTGAAATTTTTTAAATATAAATTATGCTGAATAATTGTACTCAGTAAACAGTGAATGGGTGGACAACTACATAGCACGAAAGTTGCTTTGTTTCAGTCACTAGTGTAGCATCTGTTCTGTTGTGGTATAGTTTGAAAACAAAGAAGGCTTTACTATTCTCCTAAATTTTACTATTTTAACATAGAAATTCAGTTTTCATGATTATGCACAGTTGTGCATCAGTTACACACAGAATTTGAAAAAAGATGCTGAAAAGTTTGAATGTGTTCATCCTGCGGACGTACATATTTTCCCAGAATCCCTGAAGTTGGAAATATGACAAATGAGTGGCCACCTAATTCATGGCAAACCCCGCAACGAAGACTTCCATAGCAGACATTTAAATGTTGCACTTTCAAAATTGGCAAAAGGACTTGTACTTTTGGATAATTGAGAGTCCCATGGACCTTTATTTATTTTGGGGGGAGGGAACACTTGAAATTGTAATAGCAAGCAGTGTTTATTTGACCGTTGTAACAATCTTTATGTTTGTTGTGAATATACCATTGACATAGAAATAGTACTAGTGAAGGTGTTTTCATTATTTTAACAATCTTCATGTTTACTATTATTGTGCCGTTTTGACAATTGAGAAACAGCAGTGCTAACAAGGATGTTTGTTTGACCACTTTAATTATCTTTGTGTTAATTGATTGTTTTAATGATCTTTATGTTAATTGACTGTTTAAATGATCTTTGTATTTTCCTTATCTTTTCACAGGTGAAGCTGTCAGACTTTGGTTTCTGTGCACAAGTGACACAAGATCTGCAGAAGAGGAAGTCACTTGTGGGGACACCATACTGGATGGCTCCAGAAGTTATTTCCCGTCTGCCTTATGGACCTGAGGTATCAAGCTTGCTATCTTGATTTTGTTTTTCTTTAAGAAGCCTATTTGTGTTGATTTGTGTAAGTATTTCATGTTGTAGATGAATGTTTAAAAAAAATCTAATGTATTTTGTTTGTGACGCAGGTTGACATTTGGTCATTGGGCATTATGGTAATGGAGATGATAGATGGAGAACCTCCATTCTTTAATGAACCTCCTCTGCAAGCTATGCGCCGTATCAGAGATATGCCCCCGCCAAAATTGAAAAACACGCACAAGGTAAATACTGATGTTCACATGTTACTTTTATTATGTGTTTATGTATACCGGTTGGGTATTTTCGTCATTTGACTTTGCCAGTTTGTCACTTCTTCTTCTTCTTCGAGCCTTAAAATTTTGCATTTTCCTTCCAGAATAAAACATTAGTGTAAGATTATGAAAGTAGGAAATGAGTAACATGTATTTACTAAGTTTTTTTTTTGTTTTTCTTTTTTTTTTTTTTTTTAGGATAAAGAATGTAGAAACAACATAACATGGTGTATTTATTTTAGCTTTAGATTTTAATTGGAATAGCTGTTAAGACTGTTTGTAAATGATAATGAAAGTTAAAGAATTAGGTGTCAGAAGAATTTATTATACCTTTTTGAAAGTGAAATCAAATCTCACATTGCCATATTTAGAGTGGTGAATGGTTTCAGGTGTCCCCGAGACTTCAAGGCTTCATTGAACGAATGTTGGTTCGCGATCCCCAGCAGCGAGCGACCGCTCCTGAACTAATAAATCACCCTTTCTTGAGAGAAGCTGGCCCACCGTCCTGCTTGGTGCCTCTCATGCGCAGCTTTCGACACAGTCCCTGCTGAATGAACTTAAGTGTAGAGACACTAAATAAAAAATAACCTGATCTTGACCAATACTTGACAAAGACTACTTTAAACCAACTGATCTTGTTAAAAGACCAGCATAAATGAACTGATCTTGATGCTGTTTTTGAACTGATGTATAGAAACTACCTTTGCCTTGACAATGGTGAAGTGTCGAGTGTAACTGGAGTTGGTGGGGACCTTGACTATGTTGAAATGTGCTTATGAATGTGAGCATACCTAAATTGACTTGATAGCATGTTGGAACTGGTCTGGCGGTTAAGTGTGATGGAATGTACTGATTAATGTGACGATAAACAGCATCTTCCCAGCAGAGACAACATCATTTGACAGAAGTTTTACTGCATATTATTCAGATTAAGTTATAACATCATCTGATAAACAAACTGGGCTGGATACAATAAGGAATTGCCAGAACAATAAATGGTAGAGCATTATTATGCTGACGATGATGAAGTTTGGTTCAGAAACATTTGAGCTCCACAGTGAATACAGCATGTGATCAGTTTGCAATAGTACTAAAACAAATCAGGGTTGTGCAGTTTCTTGGAAGGAGGGTTGAGAAGTGTTCCTGCAAGCAGCCCTCGGTTCAACAACAGTGATAAAGGTAAAGGTAAAAGGTAAAGGTAGTCCCATAGCCTTGTAGGGGAGCGTGATGTTGGAGATCACACTTATCTTGGGCCAGCGTAATGAGGGTGATGCCCAACTCTCTCCCTCGCTGCTTTACCTTCCCCACCCTCAAGAGAGTAGGTACTCAATCACAGTTGAGTCAACTGGGGGCGTTGTTGTTTGTCGCTTCACACCTTAGCGGTCACCCATCCAAGTGCTAACCGCACCGGACGGTGCTTCACTTTCGACACAGTAGCGAGTGCTCCAACCACTGCACTATCCGACATGTTGTGATATGATTCAAGGTTTATTTGATGCAACGCACAGTTCTAGTGATATTAGTAATGAAACATCTATTGCTTTCTCATTGTGAAAAGTAGCTCTTCTCATTTTGAATGATACAAATTAGCAAAGTCTATGCTAACTTTGAGCCAAAAAAAAATAATGCAGCAATCCGTTTTGTACAACAGAGTTCAGTGCTTCATCTGCTGATAAATGTTATAATCTCACATTAAAGATGTCATATTGAGCTTCCGTGAATTTTGGTTTCTTGGCTATATTAATGGGCTATTATTAGAAAATGAAATTAGCTTGTGATTGTTATTGATATGTGTCTAGAACAGTTGTAGTATATGATTTGTTTTTGTGGATAGGGCTTGACATCAGTCAGTTTTACTATTGATGCACTTATTGCCATACCAAGCAACATTTCATGGAAGAGTCTGGGCTCTGCGTTTTGTTTCATTGAAGAGAAACATTTATTCTCTGAATTTGGATGCTTGAAGCATGAAGTATTATATGCCAACATACAAGAAGCGTAGAGCTTGTTCTGATTATGACAAATAGTGGTGCCAGCTCATACTGAGAGCCTCTGCACAGGTGCACGTATTCCATTGTTCAAGACTTGAGAGCAATCGATGCTTGTACTAGCCAGTCAAAACTTGGTAGAGCGATGAAATCAGCTTACAATCTATGCCAGTATACAGAATATTTGGTGTTTGTCCTTGCTTAAAAGATAAATAAGCACAAAAGAAAAGAATATGAATGTTACTGTTTGAAAAGATAAACAGCACTGCATTAAAGTTCAAAATTGTGAACATTACATTTAACGAGTTATAATTTGTAAAACTGAAGCAGTAGAAAACTTTGCATAGTTATAATTTGTAAAACTGAAGCGGCAGAAAACTGTGCATTTTTGAGTTTTTTTAAAATACAGTTACTTAAATCATGGGAGAAGATGACATTGTATAGGTTGGGAAAATGCCAGGAATGGTCCGTGCCTGGTAGAAAGGGGTAGAAAGAAAAAACAAACAATATTTTTTAAAAGACATTGATGAATCCTGCAGTGCACATTTCATATGTAGCTCATCAATGAGATTTTTACAGTTTTGTAGAAAATGGTATTTCAGGGTTGTGCACTTCCACTTTAAAATAAAATTCACGGAGTTGTTTTTGTTCATAATTCTAGACATATCATGCTATCAACCAGCCATATGTTTTTATATCACAATATTAATTTGGGTTATGTTCGTGAACAGATCTTTAAGCATTTAGTATTATACTAGTTTTAGAGAGTACATTGTTCTTTGATTATACTTTCTATTTTTGTAAGAACATTGTGAGCACCAAAATTGTACATCTGTATGCATGAGAAACTAAACAGATGCCACGTTTCACTAATTACAAACGAGTGATCAATTTCTAAGCTAATGGTGGTTTTTGTGAGTGTGTGTGTTTTGTTTTTTTATTTTTTTTAAGTAAAGGATTACATTACAAATGCATTATTAAAAAAGCAGATGTTTGTGGTTTGTCACATACTTGTTTCTCTGTTTCAAAGGCTTTTTGTGTTTATTTACTAACATACCAATCTTTTTGCCGGTGGGTTTGTGTCCCGTCCTTTACTCTTCACTCCCACCCCTCTCTGAAAATAAAACATATATAAAGCAATAATAATAGTAGCATTTATATCTTACACAAATAAATTGAAGTAAAATACAATAAAATGCAGTTCTAACTGAATTTCAGTGTAATAGAGAAACTGACTCATGATAGAATAAATGCATTGACTTCATTACTTTATGGAATCACCATCTGAGACTGTAATTAGTAACAAATTACAATAGAATCACCATATGAGACTATACGTATAATTGGCAACAATAGAACACAGAACTTTAAAAGTCTGCTGGTAGCAGTACACTTTTGGGTTTTGCTATACTTTTGCAACAAGTACTGACAGTTTTAAATGACATGGCTCGTTATCTGAAGTGTGTGACAATTGTAAATGACTTGTGACATTTTCCAGTTTTATGAAGTGTCTGACGTACATTTTCAGAAGTCTGATAGTAAGTGACTTGGCACATTTGCTTAAGTATTGGATAATACTTTTTTGATGGTTGATCTTTAGATGATTGCTTTTTTTGTGTGGCATTAATTATAGCTCAGCTTGATAATGGTAATGCAGGTTGTGATATTAAGTATGAGAGAAAAAAGGATTGAGGAACTGAATAATAAAGCATGAAATAATGAAATAAAACATCTGTTTTGATAGGACTTTAAAAAAATTATTGTTTTAATAATTGTTAATCTGGATTTTGCAAAATGCTGAAAATAACGAAATAACTTGTATACATTGTAGGCGCTCAATTATGGATTAATTAATGTTAAGTATTTTATCATTTTTGATAAAATTTGGAAGTTGCAGCTATTCTTTTAGGCAGCATGAAATAATAAATAATAATAACATTAATTAAATATAATTATACATAATAGTAACAAGTACTAAAATAAAAATTATTGAACTCTAAATCTGGTCCATTGAATTGTGATGTTTGTGACCAATCAGGGTTTAAGACTATGAACGCTTATCCGAAGTTACCGGATTTGTTTTAAAAAGAGAATGCATAAAAATGAAATTGAGTGTAATTTGGTGATCAACAGACCTGTGATTTTGGTGATCGAGTCTGTGAGGAGAGAATGCTGACATTGTAAATTTTTACTTTACTATTCCTATCCTATCCCGTAACTCGGAGGTCGTAGGGGCACCGCAGATGATCGTTTAACCAGCGTACTCCATCTTTTCCTGTCCTCAGCAACCTTGATTGTTTCGCTCAGTGTCAAACCAGTCCATTCTCGAATGTTGTCCTCCCACCTCTTTTTCGGTCTCCCTCTTCTTCTTATTTATCCTTGCACTGTGCATTGCAGGATGGTCTTTGCAAGACCTGATGATCTGGTGACGTGGCCATACCATCGGAGTTTCAGTTTTTTCACCACTGTGAGCAAGGTCATTGTGTTTTCCAATGGCTTGTGTGATGGTCTGTCGGACTTCGTCGTTGGTGATGTGCTGGGTATAGGAAATGCCCAAAAGTCTTCTGTAGCACCTCATCTCCATGCTTTGTATTCTTCGTTGTAGATCTGCTGTGAGGGTCCATGTTTTGCAAGCATATAGGAAGATGGAGATGACAAGGGTGCGCAACAGTCTTACCTACTTTACTATTAGCCCTTCATACATTAGTGTTACCTTATCTATTTATCTATCTATCTATAGATAGATAGATAGATAGATAGATAGATAGATAGATAGATAGATAGATAGATAGAGATATTTATTTATTTTTAAAATTTATGGCTTTACTATTACTATTAGCCCTTCATACATGTTAAAAAGAAATAAATTAACTATCTACCTACCTATCTATCTATATGTCTGTCTATCTATCTATCTATCTATAAATATAGATAGATAGATAGATAGATAGATAGATAGCCTAACCCATAACTCGAAAGTCGTTGGGGCACCACTGATGTTGGTATATAACCAGCGTACTCCATCTCTCTCTGTCCTCAGCAACCCTTTTGGCTTCGCTCAGTGTCAAGCCAGTCCATTTTCAAATGTTGTCCTCCCACCTCTTTTTCTTTCTCTATCGCCCTCTGTCTCCTTATATAATGTTACTGTTTGGCTATTTATTTGGCTATTTATTGATTTACTTAGTTACTTTAATTTCAGTTCTTACTTATTTATTTTTTTGTTTTTGTGTCAGTTTATTTACCTATTATTGTGGTTGTGCTGGCAGATTGTAAATTATTGACATTTGTTTTGTAGTAATTTCACCCCGTTAATGTGCTGACATTTACAACTGGCACAACACCCCTCACCCCCTCCTACCCCTTATCTTCTCCCCAACCCCTCTCAGATTTATATTTAGTGTTACAGTTTTTAAAATCTGCCATAAGGGCAAAACAAACTGATATTTTTTTTATTTTATTTTAAAAAATTAAAATGTACTGATGAAAGAATCTTGTATAGTCTTTGTACATTACATTTTGTACAGCACACTACAGGCTTTTTGTAGTCTTCGATCGTAAACAGATTATGTGAGTGGCTTATAAGTTATTAATTTTATTAACAATTCATGCTGGATTTGTTACTATTTGTGTTTTGGAATATGATGTGCATTTCTAACTATGATACTAATGTACAGTGGTTTTGACATTTTTTTAATACACAGATGTGGTGAATAGTCAGAATTTTTGGGGTTTGGGTTGATTTATAGCGTAGTAGTGGATTTTCTCAGTTTGTTCACTTGTTTATTATACCTATTCTCATTATGATAAATGAATGCAACTGTTTATTAGGGGAGTTGTAGTAGTCAGTCAGGCATTTCTTTACTATGGTATAAGTTTTAGAATATTTGCCCCAAATTTGTTTAGCAATCTCTTTATGTTGTTTGTTTTAGCATGTTTACTGCTGCTCAGAAGCAGAGCCTAGTGTCCAAGTTTTTGTTGGTGTGCGCAAATGGTACAATGAAAGGCATTTGTTTTCTTCTGTTTAATGTATACTCAAAATTTGTGAAGACATCTAGGTTTGCAATGAATGTCTACATCAGTTATAAAGTACACTCTGTTATATGGCAAGCACAGAAACATCTAACTTTGGTTTCAGGATCATAACTGCTAGAAATTTTATGAGTTTGTCTAAATTTTTCTAACATTTAAAATCAGACACTTCCAAACCTTGTTTGTATCAGTGAGAGAGAGAGTGAGAGAGAGAGAGAGAGAGAGAGAGAGAGAGAGAGAGAGAGAGAGAGAGAGAGAGAGAGAGAGAGAGGGAGAGAGAGAGAGAGAGAGAGAGAGAGAGAGAGATTGAGTGCGTGTGGTAGCAATAATCATGTAATGTAATGTGTTTTGTTGATATTTTATAATGATGTTTATATTCTATTTTGTTTTTGTAAAAGGGGGTTCAATATATTAGACCCCCGTTGGGGTGCAGGGGGTTTCAGTATAAATAGTATCCCCACTTTCTGGAAATTTAGTGCTTTAAATTCCCACTGTCGCTGTCTTTCTCATTTGCTCTTTCTCATTCCTGCTCTTTTCTATCAATCTGCTATACTATCGTTTTCTTCGCTAGACCAGTCTTCTACCTTTTTTCTTGAAAACTCTTCTGGGACAAGACTCCTTGTTTGTGTATGGGGTCTGTTGGATCAGCTTGGGAATATTGGACGCTTTCTGCCAGGTGGTCATTAGGGCTTCCTATGATGTTATTATTTAGCAATGTAGGCATTTTATATGTATGTGTTTTGTTGATAATTTATAATGATGTTTGTATTCTATTTTGTTTTTGTAAACAGGGGTTTGATAAGTTGGGGTGAAGCCTCAGCCGTCCCCTGCGTGGGATGTCTTTATTGTAAAGTGACTGGCTGGTGGAGGGCATTCAGTTTTCCCACTAGGGTTGTTTCGGCAGATCTTTTATGCGGAATGGGGGTTGTCCGGTCCTGATTTGGCTCGGAAGAGTCCGCTGGACCTAAAGCAACAATTATGTAATGTTATGTAATGTCGATAAATTAGATTATTTCTGTATAGCCTCAGCGTCCACTGCGCGCATGGGATGTCTTTATTGTAAAGTGACCACTAGGGTTTCGGCAGATCTTTTATGCGGATCAGGGGCGAGTCCTCTTTCAGCGAAGTTGTGGTCTTGATTTTGTGGTCCTGATTCGGCTCTTTGCAGTCCGCTGGACCCTGTAAGCAATGAATAACTAACTAACTAACAATTTTGTTGAAGGTGTTCAGAAGAGCGCCAAAAACTACAAGCAGCAGTCTCTTTGCTTTAGTGATATATGTTTGATCTTCAGCTATCATCTTCATCAGATTTATTCTGCTGTTTTAATATGAGATACTGTTTTGTAATTTGTAGTTATAGCCTATTACAGGAAATGTACTTAATTTTAATATGGGCGACAAGATCTAAGGTTTATCAATGGAAGTCAGAAAAGTATTTCTTCAGAGCGAGTGGTTTAGTATGCATTACTGAGTCTACACTATTGTTTATTTTCTATGGATGTGAAAAAAAAAATGAATTGACTGATTTATCCCTTTGTGATAAAGTTACTGTGAAGTCAGATAGTGATCACATTTTCATCTAATAAATGAAGATGGATGAAGCTCTTGTGCCTTAATTTTGAAGGAAAAAGAAAGCAAAATTCATACATATCAATATGACACTCTTCTGGTTTTTTTTTTTAGGAATTATTCTCTAGTATTGGGGTCTCTGTAGCAAAATGGGTCTTTTTCTTAACAGACAGCCTCAATATTTTAGTTTTATTATGTTCTTGTTCTGCCCCCAAGTAGAATTTTATGGTTTGCATGCATGATGTTCTCTATGCCAGTTCTCTTTAAATGTATGGTTATATTTTGTGTCGTATTTTTGACTTCGGTGTTTTTCACTGATGTTAAAACAGCATATTATTCAAGTGAACATAACCATAGTAAGAGATAAATCTTCAATATTTATATGTGCACTGTCAGTATTTATTGCATGCCGAACATATTATCTCATCTACATTTTCTATATTTTCGCTATTATTTCTAGCATTCCTTGAGTACACATATCGTATGCTACGCCATAAATAGTTTTTTACACATTTTGCTTGCCAGAGAATGAAGATTAGTCTTTAAGATTTCACGCTGTGTTTGTACAAATTTCATGAATCGAAGGTCTGGTTTTGTATTTGTAAATATTGTACAGCTGTATTTAATGTTAGATGTTGCATTGTATACTAACCATCATTACATCGTTGATATTCATTCACCGAGATCACTTGTCAGCATGCAAAACGCTTGCAGCTTGCTCTTTTGAGTAAATGTGCTCTATTCAAAATACATCAAACTGGTGATTTATTGCATACATATTATATCAATACAATTTTGTCATAACTAGCTTTGGCGTGTTTTGTGTTCATTGTCCTTGAATGCTTGTGTTGGTGTGTGTAGTTAGTGAGCTCGAAAGCATACAATTATATTATCCAGTTTCATTATCTGTCTTTCATTACTATTATAACTTCACAAAGATTCACTTGTTTCTTTATGTCATCAGATGTGCATCATCAGCTAACGCTTTGAGACTGTGAAGAGCTGATAGTCTTGTATTCAAAAAGCGGGAGACCATTTATTAATGGATGAGTTTGAAGATAGCAAAGGAACAGCTCTGAGTTTGAATAGAAGTGTTGGTTGAATTAAAGCGGACTTGAATATCGATCATTTTCGAATTTTCAGTCAACTGTCTCATACGCAAGTTTACATTGTTCACATTCAAAGTAGCTTATTTTGTTGAATTGAATTGTTATATAACGCTTCAGCAACTCAAAGAGCTGTTTATGATTCATGACTCAGAACGTTGAATCTCTAGTCTTCTTGTTTATGTATTAATTTAAATAAATACTAATAATTTTATTCATCACCAAATCATAACAATTATATCGTGTCTATCACTTCTGTCTAATTTGCAAGAATGTTGTTAAGATAGGAATAATTTCATGGGTTATTGATGTACTCACCCTCCTCCCTAGCCCCCTTCTCCCTCTCTTACAAGAACATTTTCTTATTCTCATTTAGACATTTTGTTTTAAAACACGCATACTCACACATGCACACACTCACACAAACACCACATAAATGGGCGTACAAAACATGTTTCACGTTAAGTCCCTAGTGCAAAGAAACCGTAGTATAAAATAGGCAGTTTAATTCACTATTCTAATTGTAAATTACCTGTGTAAACATAATCTTGCTTGCTGCCGTTTCAACTAACCAAAATCAAAGCTACACAATTCAAGTAAAGTGATATTACAATTTTTTTCCCCCATCTGCAATAATTTTACAACTTTTACACGAGAACAACTATAACATGCGTTTTATTCACATTCCTGCTTCTAACTAAAATTAATAAAATTTGTATATGATTCATATTTGCATTCCCGGATCCCATTCCCCCTGTTGAGGTGCCAGGGTTTTCTGTATAAATAGTATGCCCACTTTGTGGACATTCAATGTTTTAAATTACCGCTGTTTCTGTCATTCTCATTTGTTCTTTCTCGTTCCGTATATGTTCTACTATCTTCTTGGCTAGACCAGTCATCTACCTGTTTTTGAAAACCCCAAACTCCTCATTTGTGTATGGGATCTGTTGAGTCAGCTTGGAGATATTTGACGCTTTCTGCCAAATGATCACTAAGGTTTCCATGGTATTATTATTTAGCAATGTAGGCATTTTATATGTATGTGTTTTGTTAATATTTTATAATGTTTATATTCTATTTTGCTTTTGTAAACGGGGGTTTGATAAATTAGAGTACAGTGACCGGCTGGTGGAGTGCCTTCAGTTTTACCATTAGGATTATTTCAGCAGATGTTTTATACGGATCAAGGATGAGCCCTCTTTCAACCAAGTTGTGGTCCTCATTCGGTTTTTTGCAGTCCACTGGACCCAATAAACAATGACTAACATTCCCATTTCAAGGCTTTATGGTGCTGCCACTGTTTGCAATTATTGTGGAGATTTTGGGAAGAAAAAAAAAGGTCATTTGGTTTAACAGTTTCCAAGCACTAGCACCCCTCCCAAGCCCCAATCTTTCGCGCTTCCTCAATCTTGCCCTCATCTTCCATCCCTCCCTATTTCCAAACGCCAATCTGCATGTTTTAGTCAATTTTGTTCTTATGTGTTCTAAACAGTCAGATTAAATACTCTCTCTCTCTCTCTCTCTCTCTCTCTCTCTCTCTCTCTCTCTCTCTCTCTCTCTCTCTCTCTCTCTCTCTCTCTCTCTCTCTCTCTCTCTCTCTCTTGTTGTTGATTTAGATTAACGTCCCCGGACACAGAGAGCAAAAGGGACTGTCTCTCTCTCTTGTACTTATACTATCCTCTTAACCACTCTCCACCCGTCCTGTATCTCTAATGTGATTGTTTTTTTTGTTGTTGTATACGTATCGACTTACGGTAAGCGTTTATTTACACTGTAATTAATGCATGCGTTGCTTTTAGACCAGACAGCAGGCCTACTTCAAATAGCAATAAATTAAGGTTGTTGTTTACCTCGGTTTTATTTTCCGTTGTATTTCACTTTATTTATTTCTTTAATTTATTGTGGTAATTATTTAATCATGTTAATCGTTTCTTACGCTATCTATGGACTGTATGAAAACCCAAAGAGACGGCTATCTGTGTATAAAATAGCTTTTTGAAGGAGACTACTTGTACAGCTGAAAATTAATTTTGTTTGATAACTCTGTATCCTTTGTTAATTTACTGTTCGGTGAAATTATTGTTTCTGTGTTTTATAAATTATTTGAATGGTATTAATATATCTTTGTTGCTGTATGGAAATAAAACTATTGGACTAGTTAGATCTAGAAGGAAAACAAAAACTATTTATATGCTTGTTCAATATTTAAATGTCGGTGACAGTGTTTTAATGAAAAATAAAACAATCGGGCTTTGTATATAGGAGGGTGGGGCACCTTATGTCACGAGGCAGCATATGTCAGTAGCAATAATATGTCCTTAATTTGGTTTATTTCCTGTTTTGTTTCGTTTTCCGATCCATAAAACCAGTTTTCCATAAAAACAGAAGTTTTTTACCGACATTTGCACGACAGCCCATGGAGAGGCAACACACTCAAGTGATTCTCTGCTGAAAGTAAGCATTTGTCTGTTTGAAATTCTTTGTGTGGCTTGTGTACTAAATAACAAGTTTCAAACTTGTTTGTTTTATGACATACTTTATTGAATCTAGCTCATGATGACAAAACTTCTAAAACAGAAAACATTAATTGCACTGAATGAAGCAAGGTTGAATAAGACCACCCCCCTGTGGGGCAGGTTGAGCAGGGGCATTGTATGTCACTGACACAAGCTACCCCACAGAGACACAACCTACCCCATCTAGGCACAACCTACCCCATATTGACTCATGTGTGATTGTGATAGCTTGGTGTTGCATACGTGCTGGACCAGAATGAAAGACAGACTTGAGTGACATTCCGATTAATCACAACATTCTTGTGACGTCACAGAGACATCTCAAACTGCCCTACGGAGCAGTCATCTGTATGCAAGAGTATTATGTTGAACGCCGACGATGCTATTTAAAATATGACGTGCTGTCTGATTTTCAGGGTGGTTCGGCATTACCGCAGAAAAGGCCTTTGGTAAGAGCCTACTACCAGCCAGATGAATGAAGCCCTTGAAACCATACAAAATGGTCTCTCCATAAGAAAAGCCGCTTATCAGTTCAACCTAAACCGAGAAAGTTTACGCCGCCATTCCATTCAAAAAAAGGCAAACCCTAACTATCAGCCCAAGCCGTTTCATGATACGTGTGGTAGCAGGCGAATCTTTGATGACAAAGAAGAAAATGAGCTGGTGGACTATATCATAACATGCTCACAGTTGGGTTTCCCATTGAACGGACAAACAATAAGAAAGCTTGCTTATCAGTTTGCATGTCGCAACAACAACAACATGCTTGGCATGAAACTCAGCTCGCTGGTAAAGACTGGCTTATGTCTTTCTTAAAGAGGAATAGTTCTTTGAGTTACAGAATTCCAGAAGCAGTGAGCCTAGCTCGTGCTAGAAGTTTCACAGCAGAGAATGTGCGCTCTTTCTTCACTAAACTTCAAGAGCTGTATGAACGACTGGGCCTTACCCCTGACCGAATATTCAATTTGGACGAGACAGGGCTGACGACCTCACAAAAGCCACAGAAGGTTGTAGCAAAAACTGGATCCCGACAAATCAGTCAGCTTGTTTCCCATGAAAGAGGACAACATGTGACCCTCCTTGGCATTGTCAATGCAATTGGCAATGCTGCCCCGCCATGTCTCATATTCCCACGCAAGAAGTTCCTGCCCACCATGGTGACAGGGGCTCCTCCGGGCACAAAAGGAATGTGCCACAGTTTGGGATACATGACAACAGAGTTGTTCCTAGAGTGTTTGCAGCATATTGTGAAATATGCCCACTGCAGTCCCACAAGGAATGTTGTTCTCTTGATGGACAACCATGAAAGTCACCTGTCGCTCGATGCTGTTGATTTCTGCAAAGAACAAGGGATCGTGGTATTGACATTCCCGCCACACTGTACTCATCGACTTCATTCCTTGGATTGTTCCGTCTTTGGGCCTTTCAAAACGGCTTACAACAAAGCGTGCAACGCGTGGATGTGCAACCACCCAAATCAGCCAATGACTATTCATTATGTTGCTGAGGTAGTGGGGCATGCCTACCCCAAAGCGTTCACAATGGCAAACATCACTGCTGGCTTCAAAAGCACAGGCATTTCTCCTCTGGATCTAGACGTCTTTGATGACTCTGACTTCCTGGCTTCACCAAGCTGTGGCCCTGCAACTGACACTGGACATGAGAGAACCGATGTTGATGACGACCCAGTCGCTCCTCCAACACAGCCCACAACAAATGAAAGACACAGGTCGCCATCTCCCTTCCATCCACAGCCTGGTGATGCACCACTCACAACATCTCCTCCACCCCCACCCACGGCTTCAGAACAGCCACAGGGCAGCAACGAAGAAAATCAGAGAATTTCCCCCGAAATGATTCGACCCTATCCTATTCCACCAAGATGTGAAAGTCGTAAGCGTGGACGACCCCCTGGCAGATGTGCAATCATGACAGACACTCCTGAAAAAGAGCCGCTAGCTGCAGCCAAGCAGAAAAAACTCAGAATAAAGGAACACAAAAAAATGAGAAGAAAGAAACGCAAAAAACTGAGAAGAAAGGAACACAAAAAACTCAGAAGAAAGCACCACTTGCCAGACGACGACTTCCTGATTCATGTGCGACAAAGCCAGCTTCTGTTGTCAAAGCAGGATGGCACCAAGGTCAAACCATATTCCCTATTTGCTCAAGAGGGCGACAGTGTGTAGCAATGGATGTTGCTGCAGCTTGCAATGCTACTATCAAACCAGTTGAAGCATGGGTCACCAGCGACCTGAATGACATGCTCAATGGTGATGCACTTTACAGAAGAATTGCGAGTAATCAACCATGTAACATCACCGGATTTCTTATGGTTTCTGATGTGCCAGATTGCATAACTGCCTTCAATGATAAATTTTCTGTAGCCATCATGCCTGCATCGTATGGCATCTGGATGCCTGACAACAAAGAAAACAGTAGATCCTCTCTGAAAAGTAGTCTCACCAGAGTTCAGTCGCCAGCAGCAGTCATTATCATGAAAGAAACTGCGATTGTACTTCTGAAAACACACAATGCTTTGTACATCTTTGATTCACACTCGAGATGTGATCAAGGCTTGCCCACTTCAAGAGGACGAGCCGTTCTTCTTTCCTTTGCATCATCTGATGACTTGATGGATTACTTTCAAAATGTCATTGAGCAATTTGATGCAGCCCCCTTCCCTTGCGAAATTACCCCCATCCTCACAGCCAAAGTCATGTAAGACTTTTTTTCTGATGCAAAATATTGATATGCTGTAGTGTTGGTTTTTTTGCGATTTATTTTCTTAGGTTTTGGTTTAACTTTTGCGAACAAGTGCCCATGCATTGTGTTTAGAACTGAATAATTGTGCTTTGTGTTGGTGTTGTGTTTATCAATTTCAACCCCTGGTAATAAGGAACAAAACAAAGAAAGGTAAAGTTAAGGCTAAGCAAACCTACTCAGGCTAATCAAACTTACTAACTAAGACTAAGCAAACATACATGGTTGATATTTGAGTTGTTGCAAATGTTTTAATTTGTTTTTGCATTTTCTTCAGCAACATAAATTTTGTGTGTGTGATTTTTCACTCCAAGTGTGAGTGACTAAAACATCAAAGACCTTGTAATGAAAAGAAACATTTCTCTATGTTTTCGTGTAGTTTTCACTGCCAAAATATGCGTCATTGTCATTGTTTCTGTGTTCAATACAAGAAACTGAGAGTTTTATTGTTTATTTCACATAAGAGAATACATTTTATTTCATGTTACCAGCTTTATATTTTAAAAAATTTAAAAATCAAACTTTGTATTTTATTTTACAAAGTTAACATTTGTGCTTTGTTTTTGCTGTGTTGGTGAAGTGATTTTTTTGTTTAATTGATAACGACATTATGAAGAAAGATTTAGAATTGTGAAAAAATCCTACATGGTTCATTTGTGGCTAAAATAACCATTTATTCACAATTCTTCTAACTTGCAAAACTATGCTTCTTTCCCTTCTTTGTGCAGTATTGACAGACTCTGCCCCAGAGGGATACACAACCTGCCCCACAGTGGGGCAGGCTGTGTCAGTCCCACCTACTCATTTGTTTGCCAAAGTGCATTAAAATTATTCATACAAACGTAATTTCCTTTGTTGTATTATGTTCATAAGAGATTAAAGTGTTGTTTTAAACTTGATTGAGCTTTTTGTTGTGACTTGCCAGCAAATGAGAAGTGAAATAGCTTTTTCTGGCACAAGGTGCCCCACCCTCCCCTATATTGTGTCGCCAGAATACAATAGAAAATGTATTATTTTTTAATTGTTATATAACCGCAATAAAGTTGTTAGGAGCAATAAAGTATTATTCTAAAAATGTCTATTTGTGTCTTCTTTATTTGTTTGATTCTTTTTTTTTTCTGGGGGGGGGGGGGGGGGGGGGGGGGGGTTGTTATTTACGTCATACTCTTTCTCTGTCTGTCTGTCTGTCTCTCTCTCTCTTAAATTTTAAATAAAATTGATTTTAAAAAATCCATTATAGTAGAATTAGCGTGAACTTCAAATATTTTTAATAAAGGCTTTAGTTTTTTATATATAAAATGTAATTATAATGAAAAAGAGCATGTATTTTTATCAGCAATACTAATCCAATCCAGTAAAAGTTTCAGTTCTTTGTATTGAAATGTAAATTTAATGTACAAAAAAGACGGACAATCTGTAATCACGCGATATTAGTAAAATATGTTTTCTAATTTTCTATTATGTTACTGGTTAAGTAGTTACAGTCCTCCACCACAATGCCATCTGGAACTGGTTTAGAACAACAATCGGCGTGCGTCAAGGATGCCCATTCTCCCCAACATTCTTTATGGGAGGAATCATGTCAGATGCCCTTTGCAGGTCATGATGACACAGTCAGCATAGGTGGTAGAGCAATCTCCAACCTCCGTTTTGCGGATGACATTGATGGATTGGCTGGAGAGGAACACGATCTTGAACAGTTTGACACCATCTCCAGAGCCTTTCGAATGAAAATAAGTGCATAGAAGACCAAAATGATTACCAACAAAACCAATGGCATCAACACGGACATCAAAGTCTAAGGCCAATCCCTCAACACGGTGCACCGCTTCAAATGTTTAGGAGCAATTGTATCAGACAATGGGTCCCGACAGGAAGTCCTCTCCAGGATAGCACAAACAACTGCTGCCCTCCCCCTGCCTCCTCCCCCCCCTCCACAGGAGGGATGGGGTGCCGGGTGTCTGTATAAATAGTATTCCCACTTTCTGGAAATTTTGTTCTTTACATTCCCACTGTCGCCGTCTGTCTCTTTTGTTCTTTCTCCTTCCTATTCTTTTCTATCAATCTACTATACTATCTTCTTCGCTAGACCAGTCACCTCTTGAAAACTCTTCCGGAACAAAACTCCTCATTTGTGTGTGAGGTCTTTTGGATCCGCTTGGAAATATTGGACGCTTTATGCCAAATGGTCACTGGGGCACCTATGATATTATTTGGCAATGAGGGCATTTTATATGTATGTGTTTTGTTGATATTTTATAATGATGTTTGTATTCTATTTGTTTTTGTAAACGGGGGTTCGATAAATTAGAGTAGGCCTATAGCCTCAGCGTCCCCTGCGCGCGTGGGATACCTTTATTGAAAAGTAACGGGCTGGTGGAGTGCCTTGTTACCACTAGGGCTGTTTCAGCAGATCTGTTATGCGGATCTGGGGTTAGTCCTTTTTCAGCCAAGTGGTGGTCTTGATTTTGTGGTCCTGATTCGGCTCTTTGCAGTCCGCTGGACCCTGTAAGCAATGAATAACTAACTAACAGCTGCCCTGAAACGGTTGAAGCCCATTTGGAAAGACATGACCATCAGTCTACATTCCAAGGTAAGGTTGCTGTGCTCCCTGGTCATCTTCATCTTGCTATGCTCTTGCGAAACATGGACCCTCACTGCAGACCTACAACGAATAATACAAAGCATGGAGACGAGGCGCTACAGAAGATTTCTGAGCATTTCCTATACCCAACACATTACCGACGAAGTCCGACAGACCATCACACAAGCCATTGGACAACACGATGACATGCTCACAGTGCTAAAGAAACGGAATACTCGATAGTATGGCCACGTCACCAGAGCATCAGGCTTTGAAAAGACAATCTTGCAAGGCACGGAGCAACGAGGCAGAAGAAGAGGGAGTCAGAAAAAGAAGTGGAAGGATAACATTCGAGCTTGACACTGAGCGAAGCCATGAGGGTTGCTGAGGACAGAGAAAGCTGGTGAACGCTGGTTAAACGATCATCTGTGGTGCCCCAACGTCCTTCGAGTTACGGATAGGATAGTTACTAGTAAGTTAATGTTAAGACATGTTAAGATACATCTAATAAGAACACTTCCAATGATGCAATCCAAATCTTTATATACAAACTAATTTACTGATACTGTATTTTAACACAATTTTCAGATACTATGATAAAAAGTAATAAGGGAACTGCCATACAATCTTCGAATACAAGTCATAATTAATATAGAAAGATGAATTGGTGCAGTCTTCAGATACAACTAATAAGGGCACTTCCAATGCTTCATCATAGACACCTCTTCCGCCGATGTCGGAATCTGGATATAGAGACTCCGCATGCGCAGACGTTTGCAGATGGTGGCGAGTACGGCGACAGCGATGACGATCACGACAAAGCCGGTGATGCTGATAAGAATGAGAAGGTTCTGAGGAATGGTGACGTCATCGGGTCTGGTGTGTGGTTCTGGCGTCACAGTGGCTGGTGCTGGAAAGCTATTTCGCTGAGTGTAGATGTACGAGTTGTTCTGGATTAGAAAAGAAGGAAGAAATTGAAACAGTCATTTGAAGTAAAAACAAAAGAATACAATAATGACAAACACATTTGTATAAAAGCCAAAATAATGTTAATTTCGACAAAAACAAGACAAAGCGACACAATGCAAATTTTCGAGCTAATCAAGAAAGAAAAGAGCTTAGCTCGAACATTTGCACTGTATCGTTTTTCGTCTTTTCTTTTCTTTTTTTTTGAAATTAACATTCGTTTGGCTTATGTTCAGATTTGTTTCTCATTGTTACGTTGGAGACGCGTGCGATGGTAGGTTTACGTGTGAAATGCGCACAATAATAGGCTTGCGTGTGTGACGCGCGCGATAGATCAGATCGTTTTGTTTTGCTAAGCATGCAGTAATAGAGTGTATTCATCTTTGATTTGATTTTGCGTTGTTATTAGAAGAAGCTTTGTATAACGTTGATGACTTTAGTTGCTCGATATTATTTGAGAATTTTCTCGAGTCAGTTGTTTACTATCGATCGAAGCGTATGGATAATTCTAGTGGTAACCATAGAAGCTTCCATTCCAAATAAGGTTGTATGACGTGAGACAGTGATGATGAAATTAATTTTGATTGGTTGTGGTGTTTCATGTGGGGTATTCTCGCTTGTTCTGGAGTATGTAGAGACTATATAAGTGCCGCACTGTTTCAAAATAAGACTAAGAGGTGACATACCGTCCCCTATACGCTTAATGTGTCCGGGGACGTAAATTTTATTCAAAAAAAAAACACACACACAAAAAAACACGCACACACACATACACACATACACGCTCAGATTGTTAAAACCTACAAGATGTGTGTAGCTCATAACAATGTAATAATAATTTAATATATGGCTTATAACCCGCATATAAATAATCTGAAGTCTCCTCTCTGAAAATCCTTAACGGGAAGAGAGGGGACTATAAACTGATTTTAAAAAAAAATCTGGTGCTGGGAATCTCACCTCGCTCGGGCAATGGATGGTCAGGTTTTCGAAATCAAAAGATGAAGCTTTGGAATTGACAGGTAACAGCTGCAAGTGAAATTAAGGCAAACTTTCAATCACAAAAAAATATTTGTAAATTATGAAACAGGATGAATCCGTGCTCTTTATGAACAATTCCTTTCAAACCGTAGAAACTATTTTAGGCGTACCGCATTCTCCATCCCATCCTATCTCCCATCTCTCTGTCTGTCTATTTCTGTCTGTCTGTCTCTCTGTCTGTCTGTCTCTCTGTCTGTCTGTCTGTCTGTCTCTCTCTCTCCTTTATTTCGGATTCACAAACGTGCAATTAAAATGGTTATTCTTAAAAACAAAATCTCTCTGTATGATTACAAACAGATCAACATACTACCTCTTGCCAACAGATTAAAATTTAATAAAGGAATGTTCATGCACAAGATCCTTTCTGGTAAAACATCCTCCTATCTTTCTTCTCTTTTTTCTAGGAAAACTGCCAGATTTTCTACCAAACTAAATATCCCATTTCCAAGAATTGATCTTTTTAAAACCAGTCTGTCATATTCAGGCTCCACTTTATGGAATAACTTTCCAGAAGTTCACCGCAGTGCAGTCACTAAATATACATCTTTTAGGCACCATCTTTTACAGCACGTTGAAATTAGTTAATTAGCTAATTTGCAAGAGTTCTTACTTTCATAACTTTCTTTAGATTGTTTTACATAAGTTGTGTGTATGTTTGTGTGTGTGGAACGGAAGAGAGGAGTGGATGCGCACGTGCGCATATTTTGATTATATTGTTACATTCTGATATTATTGTTATGAAGTTATTTTGTTATACTAATTGCTATTGTTACAAGCCCCAAGGGCAGGATGTAAAAAAGCACACCCAGTGCTTAATCTTTTACCCTTGTTAAATAAAATTGTTATCTTATCTTCTCTCTCTCTCTCTCTCTCTCTCTCTCTCTCTCGCTCTCTCTCTCTCTCTCTCTCTCTCTCTCTCTCTCAGTCGACTTACCAAAGACCTAAAGCATGAATTGATAAGTGTAAGTCAAGTATAGTCGACAAATCAATTATAACATCAAGACATCGTAAGAGAAACAGAGGCAGAGAGAGAGACTTCTGACTTTTGACAGTTTTTATTAGGCCTCCGGCCCATACAGTTTGGGGAGGCGGTTTACAATGGGAAGAAATAAACATAAATCAACACACGCACACACACTCACACACACACGCATACACATTTAATATCAATTCAATTGCAGAATAAGTAAAATTCAAGGACTTTCTCAATTTACGTTTACTTAATTTCCATCTTTTACTTATCTTTTCTTTCCATAACTTTTCTTTTTCACTTTGTATGTAACTTTTATAAATATTTTGTAATTTCTTGCCTCTTGCTTCTTTTTTTTTCTTCCCCCCCCCCTTTCTTATACTTTCTTTCCATTTCATTTCTTCTAATTTTCCCCACCATTTTTCTTTTGTCCTAATCTTTAACATTTCAATTCTTTCCCCTTTTAGCTTTTATTTCTTTTAAAACATCTAATAAACACACATACGAGTGCTAGAGGCATATTTAGCAATCATAAAACGTCATATCCTTTTGGTAGCACTCAGAGATAGCACAAACACACCCAAGATTTGTTTTTTAAAATGCCGTTAATGTTAATGAAGATTCTCTATGTTTTAAGCTGTAAAAAGTGTACACGGCAAGTTTCCTTTGAAATTCAGCAGAAGGATTTTGAAGAACAAAAACCGTTTTAACATCAATAGCAGTGATGTATTTCTGCCTAATATAATCGTACTTTGGACAGTCGAACAGGAAATGAACTTCGTCTTCAATGCAGCCTGGAAAAAAGGGACAATTACGGTTGACTACATTTTCAGTCTGATACCTTTTGTTTATTCCTAATTCATTTATGCCTAGACGTAATCTGATCAACGAATCACGAAAGCGTTTAATTGTGATGTCGTTTAGATACAATTCGAATCTGTTTTCTGTTTTAAATATTCTGTAGATAAAGTACCTATCACTTGAGTTCAGTTTCATCTTCCAATCTTCATTTAAATTCTCGATCATTCTATTTTTTAGAGAATCCAAGAATGTATGTTAATTTCGTGTCCCACCTTCTCTCCAGACGTCAAGGAAGCCATGTTGTGCTAGACAAGTCTTAATTTTACAAAGCCAATTTCTAGCCGAGTTATCTCTGTTTAAATAATTTCTTAGCATTGTTTCCACTTGTCTGGGGATTCTGGCCGGTGACATTTTAGACAATTTTAACCAGAGAGAGAGAGAGAGAGAGAGAGAGAGAGAGAGAGAGAGAGAGAGAGAGAGAGAGAGAGAGAGAGAGAGAGAGAGAGAGAGAGAGAGCGTACGTGCTTGAGTGTGTGTGTGGGTGGGTGTGTGTGTCATTACAATACCATGTTATTCCAAAGCGCGATAGCGGCTGCAGACTGTCCTTTTTCGCTCAGGTGGAAACAGTCAGGTGCGAAATAGGACATGTCGGGTATTCCTTCCTACAAAAATCCACCAACACCATCATCATCATCATCATCGTCGTCATCATCATCATCATCATCATCATCATCATCATCATCATCATCATCATCATCATCATCATCGTCATCATCATCATCATCATCATCATCATCATCATCATCATCGTCGTCGTCGCCGCGTTGCCTTACTCATACTTCACCTGAGAAGGCATGCCAGCAACGTCGTTGAAGACAGGTTGGTAGACGACAGTGAAGTCTGATCGCGTGTCGTAGCGGCCCGAGGATGCGATCGCCTCCACCGTCTTCTGGTATTGTTTTGTCAGCGTCACCAGCTCCTCAAGGTCCAACTCGCTCTTCGGATAGGATGCGCACCGACACACTATTCTGAATGACACAGCAAAAACCTAATCAATCAATCAGTCAACAAATACATAAATCAGAGTCTACTGGACGGTGAAACGATCAGATCACACGGCCAATTCCAATCTAAATGAGATACTAAATCGGGTTACAGTTACCTCATCGTTATATAATATTATGGGATTGTATTATGTTATCGGCAATGTATGAAATCCCGGTATTGTATAGAATGCCTAGGCATTCTATAGAATGCCTGATGGTGCAGTTTATACTTTATCTAGGCATTCTATCTAGGCATATATATTGATTTTCAGAATAAAAATAAGGGTAAACGGAGATAGAGGCAAAGGCTTTTCTGTAATCGTTCAGTCAAAAAGAAGAGAGGTAATAGCATCTCTTTTTTTTTCTCAGAGCCAGCTTCAATAGGGCGGAAGCCATCTCGCTGCTTGACCTTCTCCCAGTTCTATAGAGAACCAGGTACCTATGCCCAGGTTGGTGGACTGGGGTGATTGCTTTGCACCGCTTCGTTTTATTGCCCGTTCAATAATCTTGGTTCAAGTACCATCCAAGTATGCCGAATAACCAGGGAAGTAAAAAGAATGTGTGTGCCCTGACCATTTCACAACTCGCCGCCCGATTTTGCCGAAGAACGTTAAAACCACAGGCGGATTAACCAAAAAGAACGCCCGCTAACAGGGATCCACAACATTCTTGCCGAGGGTCCATTCTTCTTGGTTAATGCGCCTGTGGTTAAAACGGAAGAACGTATTGATTCTAGCCTATTAGTTTTACTATCACACACGTCCAGATATTATATCAAGCTTTATCTTTTCTTTATTAAACAAATTAAACATTACACTCGTTCCCATTGATGATTTCTATGGCTGAAACAGCAAGCTACACCCACGAAGTCTGCATCAGGTAAGACATTAATTTTGTAGGAATATTCGATTTGAACTTATTGTTTGGAACACCAACTTACGTCACTTTTCTGCAAGACATTATTTTGTTATCTTTGGTCCAGTGGAGTTAATTATTTACCCGTGTACAGCAGAACAGATGGCGCCTTTATTCAAATTGTGAATCTCTTCCATGTCGAATGGCTCGACCAGATTGACTAGGGTCCGCGGTAGCTCGCCGTGTAAGATGTCCAGGGCACGAATCAAGTTTTGATAATACCGTGCCTCGTTGTACGTGTTCTAAAGAAAAGATGGAATAAATAAATAAACAATTGGTTGATTAATTGATTGATTGATTGAATTTCAATGATGAAGATGATGGCGATGATGATGATGATGATGATGATGATGATGATGATGATGATGATGATGATGATGATGATGATGATGATATTACAACTGTTGATCATAATAATGACGATTGCGATCCTGACGACGAATATTAATACTGCTGCTAATGACGGTGGCAACGACAACATCACCTCCATCACTACCTCCACCTCCACCACCATCACCACGAACGACAACAACAACATTAACAATATACTCACAGGTTTGATGCAGTAGTCGCAGAGATCGTTGTTGCCGGACAGGATGGTGATGATTTTCCAGTCATCGACGAAATCGATGTTGCGGTCGTTCTTCATGCGTTCTACCAACTTCCATGCTTGCTTCACCAAATGGCTGTTTTGTAGGCAACAATACATACGTACACATATATTGCTGATAACGATGATGGCGGCAAAAAGAAGAAGAAGAAGAAGATCAACAACAACAAAACATCATCATCATCATCATCATCATCATCATCATCATCATCATCATCATCATCATCATCATCATCATCATCATCACCGCCACCACCACCACCTCCAGCCGCATTACCACCACCCCCGCCGCCATCCTTCGCCTCCTCATAACCACCAGCCACAGGCGCTTGTACCTGGACACGCGAGCGCCTATCAGATGCAAGCGCCTGTACCACCAGCTTACCCTGAATCACTTCCAATGACGGCGACATTGAAATGTGCTGCACTGCTGTCCTGATTTCCGTCACCAGTTGCGTAGCCATACAATTCACTGTTGTACTTCTTTAGTATGTCTGTATGAAAACACCAAAAATATTGCTTCTTTGGTATATCTGTAGAATTTTAGTTATATAATTATGTTGCTATACATATTTATTATTTTTCGTTGGCTTTCATTTACATGTTTTGATTTTAGTGATCTTAATTTTACTTTAATATGGTTATAACTCAATATATGTTATCTAATATCATAACGGTAAATAAACGATAAATTCAATAAATAAGTAAGTAAGAAAAGCAAACAATGACAACGAAGTAATTGAAAATAGAATGATCAAGGCTACACTTTTTCGTGCAGGTAAAGATATTGATACTTACCACTTTCAGTGCTCTTCCAAATACCAATCGGAGGTCATTCAGATTGATCCGAATGTCATTATTTTGTTATTCATGAAAAAACACTTCCAAACTAATGCTTGAGGCTTCCATTGCCATTAAAACGTTGCTCTTGCTATTTCAAAGGTATAAGGCAATCCTAAAGCCTTATATTAATCTTTAAACTAAATCTACATCGTGGTACCATATCCAAAAAGACCAGATCGTTTACAAAAGATTTTTGGTCTCTCTCTAAACTCACTTGGAAATGTGATGTGCTCCTCCAGGGTTTGTTGTCCACCACCACTGAAAAATACAAGTAAGATAATTTTGTATTATTTTGAGATTCAAAGTTCACTCTATATAGCAGGATCTTGTAACAACTGACAAGTAAAACGCTAGCTTCCGAAGAGAAAGACTCGGGGCCAAAACGTCGCAGAACATTATTTTACCAGGGATCTTCTTTAAGCAAAAAAGGTTTTTACAACTAAAACAAACAACGTTATATGTATTTTTAATCGAAACGAAGCACACTACCTCTAGAAAGCGTTATCTTTTTGTTGTTGAAGGGATCAGTCAAACCAAAACAGCGGAAGGCATAACGATTCGTGGGAGGGTAAAAAGAATGGATAGCGGATACGACATTCACACAACACAGTAAAGCATCGTTCTTTCTTCTATAGACAGTTAATGAATGCATTAGCTACTCAATCAAACTTAAGGGGAAAAACGTACTAATAAATCAATTGGTAGATCGACGTCGATCGACTAAATTAGTGAATCGACCGAAATAAATCAAAACAAACATTCGTTCCTTTAATTTTCTTTTACCTGAAAGACAATCCTCTATTCTGCATCATCTCTTCCAAGATAGTTGTGGCCAGGATGCCAGTACCTGCCTAGATTAAACGCATCAATTAAAAACAACACTTTTAAACACAGCGCAAATTGCATTCTTTGAAATCTCCAAAATAACCGTTCTTCACCGCAATGCGTTTCTCAAGACTTAAAACAATTCAGGACGGTTTATAGCTTAACCATAAGCTTAAACATAAATCTTAGATGTATTATTCAAATTTACACTTTTTATTTTATCCAACAATGTGTACGTGCCTGTTTACTTTTCTTCACGACACATGTACACATGAACCAAAACTGATGTATAATAAAATACATGTACACAGAGAGAACGAAAAACAAAACCAAACTCACAGTTAGGGAGTCCCCCATAGCTCCCACCACTTTGATGTCTTGAGGTTGCAACTTATGAACTGCAGCACAATTGTCAGAACATCAGTTTCTATAATACTTATAGCATAAATGTAGATATATTTACCTTTCTATGTTAAGTCCTACGTTGTTTTGGCTCTGAATTTGTTAGTTTGTCTCTGTCTGTTTCTGTCTGTCTGTCTCTCCCTGTCTCTGTATCTCCCTCAATCCCCACACCGATGAGAATCTCCGAAAGGGGCCTGCAGATAAACTTTGCTAACAACACTAACGACGTCTACCACACGGACGTCCCGAGGACTACCATCATCTCCACTACCACCACTTCCGACACAAACAACAACAATTAAAAAAGCAAAACTTACCTCTGTATACAAATATAAACCGTCCTTCCTTACGTAGCTTCTTCTGTGTGTAATTTAATACTATTAAGTATTATGTTCTTACCTTCAAACTATTATGATTGGAAAGTTATCTTAATTATTTATGCATGATATGAATAGTTCTGTTAACCAAATGAAATTAACTGTAAATATGTTAAATGGGTGTATGTGCGTTAGTAGTAAGAAAGAACTGGAAGAGATTGTGTGTCATAATAATTTTATGTATTCTTCTATTTATTAAAACAAAACAAAACAATATGTTCTCCTTTTCTTATTGGCTGAGATGCAATATGCTGTGTGAATTCTCCATTGTGGGTATTAACGATTTGTTGACTTGACTTTACGAGATGCAATATGCTGTGTGAATTCTCCATTGTGGGTATTAACGATTTGTTGACTTGACTTTACCTGACAACAACAACAATAATAGAACAACAACAAAAACATAAGCTACTATTACAAATAATCTTTTTTTCTGACGTGCGATTTATGTCTGGGGACTCGTTGAGCTGTGAATAAACTGTAATTCAGGTTTACCTGACGATGGAATCTCTGAAGATACTGGAGGTATCTTGCAGGTGAACACTTCCGATTTCAACTGAAAGAATAAACAAATGGAAAGAACGATATTAACGAGCGTTGCGGTCAAGTGGGCTAAGGTGGTACTAACTTGCCTATTCCACAGGCCCGAAACCAATGGCGCCTGACAGGTGTGGGATCGACCCAGCATCTGGGCGTTATGTTTCTCCGAATATTATTTACTTTCGACTCGGGCAATGTCTCGGGGTACTCCGGTTTGCTTCCCCCCCCACTCCCCGCAAAATTTCAAAAACACAACTAATATTAGGTAGGTTGGGTTTGGGTGCGCCACATGCTGCGACTACGCCTTCCCCAGGAAAGGCGGCCCAGAATTTCCCGATAAAAAGGGACAAACAAAGCGTTACAAAAAACAAACAAACAAACAAGTAAAAAAAAGTACAGAAAAAACCTAAAGGCTGGCAGACAGACAAACAAACCCATCCGTGAGACAACAGTTCGCTCCAAGTAGCACCGTGAGACAACAGTTCGCTCCAAGTAGCAAACATTGTCAAAATGTAATCTTTCATACACCCCATACCCTATAAGAAATAAAATAGTTATCTAATACACCTACTCAAAAATAAACACAAATGTATAAAAAGAAATTCTCAAAATATCTTCGTAAATATCACACTAATAACACGTAAATATCATATTGACTATCTTAAAGCTACATGTCAAACCTAAATTTTGTTTTTGAACGTGTTTTTGTAAAAAAATGAATTGTCATCACATTAAAAGATGTGTCATGCCATTGAGCATCTACATAACATTGTTTTTCAGTTTGCTTTTTAAAATTGGTATATCTAAATAAACAAACGTTTGCCATCACACAGAAAAGATGCGCTCTTTATAGAAGCAAACAAATAAATGTATATCAAAATTGTACTTTTGAAAAGGTTCCTTCTTGGTCTAATCTTATTTTATTCCAGAGAAGCACACTCACAGTGTATGTTTAAACGATTTGTGACGCTGAATGTGTATTGCAATGTAGCTTTAACTGACTGGTTCTCGCGAATTACACTTGTAAAGGTACACAATTTCAAATCGATTGTGTAACTCACCTCCTTCAAAGTTTTATCCTCTAACTCCGTTACTTCTCCAACTGCTTGTTCTTTTAGTTCTCCAACTGTTTGTTCTTTTAGTTCTCCAACCGCTTGTTCTTTTAGTTCTCCAACTGCTGGGTTTTTTAGTTCTCCAACTGCATTACAAAACGAATTTGAAAGCAAACTGCACCGGAAGCAGACAATAACAACAACAACAGCAGCAGCAGCGGGAGCGCAGTTGGTTCAGTGGTGTACGCAATGTTCTCGAATGTCAGACGATAATATTTCAGCCTGCACAGGCAGTGGTTCAAAGCCCGTAGACGGCCGGAAGTAAAAAACAACAACAAAAAAAACAAACAAACAAAAAACTGAGACACTGCGCCCCTACTCTAGTCAGTGCACGCACGCATTCCTTCGCATGGGCTTTCAAGATACTGACTGTCAAATCCTAGACGGCTACACAAGTACACCCAGCACACACTAGGTCCTTCTCCCCATACCCGCTCGCTCAGGATTTTGCTCAGTCGTCTGGACGTCAGACTTTGCGCCCAAAGGTTGCAAGTGGACGCCCCAGGCGGCTTGAGTGACACCAGCGCCTTCAGCAGCTCTTGAGCTGAAAACGCGCTATATGAGCAATTAAATAAATAAATTAAATAATGGCAGCAGTCAGCAAGAATAGTCAATTACAACTACCAACCTCAAAGACTAAAGAAGCAGCAGCGGCAACAATAGCAAATATGACTCTTTAAACAACTCATATGAAAACAAAGAAGACATCGATGTGTTCGTTTTGAACTCGTAAAAATTGCACCAAAATATTAATTTCCGTTTTTTTTCCTTTATAATAGTTACCAACAATAAAAATGTACATACCAACTGTCGAAGCGACTACAACGATCAAGAAGAACGCCAATTTGTCCATGTTGTGACAAATCTGCATCTTTAGTTTACATTCACCTGCGCTGTCATACAGTATTTCACGAACTTTCTTCCAACAGCATTTCAATAGTGTTTGTAATCCTTTGACTGAATACACAGTATCATGGACTGTTGCTATACCCGTATCGTTCAAATGTAGGGATGATAGATCTACAACATGTAGTATGATCGAGCATCTTAAAAAGGATACATTTATTCTTTCAAGAAGACCTTATGCTTGTATTTTTAAAAATATATAATAAAATTTTGATTCATCCTATAAACCCATATTACCAGAAGGACGCATCTACATTCTCACAGTCATTAAAGTTAATACAATATGCCTTTAAGGTCTTTAATTAATTAATTCATTTCCTATATTGCCTTGTACAAGGCTCAACCAATTGCCTGTTCACAATGACTGTCACGATGATGGCATAAATGTTTTAAAACTGAATTCATAGCTGACCATCCCTCAATTTAAAGCTCACGTGCCGTATAATTCAGCATTTATTAGCGATTCACATGTTATAATTTTTTCCCCGATAGATATTCATGTCCTCCTTCAAGGTTCAAAACTGATCGACGTATTTATTTATTTATTACAGGCAATTTAACATAGCACATATTTTACAACGTGTAAAAATAAATATCAATACTTTCATTAATAACTCAATACACCTGAGGTCTTTTACGATCGACAGTGGCTTCAGAAATGCGTGCAGTGCACATGACCTGAGGAAAAAAACGACACAAACATATAAACTTTTATCTTACTATGTTAGTGAAAAGTTACCAATAAACCAAACTTTGGAGGAGGGAGGTATGTGTATAATGTAAGGGATGGGGTTGGGCGTGGTGTGGAGAGGGAAGGGAGGTTATTAACCACAAATCTTAAGGACTAACTACACGCAGGTCTATCATCGCATTTCATCTTCATCGTGTTTCATTGCTGAACCAGAGAACTTATTACATATAAGCTTATATAATAAGTCCTCAGATACAACCCAGGGCCGGACCTGGGAAAGGTGGAAGGGGGGGTTACAGATTCAGCGAAGGCGCGAAGCGCCGAGCCATCTAAGAGGGGTCCGGAGGCATGCCCCCCCCCGGAAATTTTTTTTTTCAAGGATGCAAAATGGTGCAATCTGGTGCAATCTGAACCTTGAAAAAGCCATTTGTGATGGTCTGGGGCTTTGAGCTTTTTTAACAATTGAACTGACAAACTCTGGGGTAAAAAAATTATCCTCTGCCCCTCCCCTAAAAAATACAACACACACACAAACATTTATTTATCAGCAGAGATGCTTTGTATACTATTATTATTCACTACTTTTTGTTGATCATTAACGGTATAAAGCTTTACCTTGTAGTTTATGAACATCACCGCCCTGCTTTCACTTTCAGTCTTGCTGCACTAGGTTCCTCGGCATTAGTACCATTTGTGAATTGCATCTTCTGGCAAAAGAGTTCACTGCCTCTTTGAAGACAATATCAACATCCCTGTGCACTTTCAGTAAAGCAAGTCCGTTGAGTCTCTGTTGCCCTATTGTAGAGCGCAGGTAGTTTTTCAGGTTGCGCAACTGACTGTTTGAACGCTCAAACTCGGCAGTAGTGATCGTCAGGGTGCAAAGGTTCTTTAGCATGATGAACAGGTTGAAATAAAAATCCCTGTCACAATGTTTCAGTGCTTCTGATGCCGTGGATTGGATGATAGCTGTCGCATTCTCAGCAGCACTTCGCCATTTGCAAACCCACCGTTGGTATTCTGCATCAAAGGTAGCGTTGTCTGGTAGGTCATACTCCCACAATATTGCCAGTGTCTTCACCCCTTCTGGAACCTGCATGAAACCATCCTGGTTGTCTATTAAAGTGCTTGGCACCAGACAGAGACCATCAACTGCTAGGTCAGCATTTTTGAACCTCGAGTCCAATTCGGTTGACAGGTGTTCCAAGAAAGGAATGGAAATGCTAATCTTGAAATATTCTTCTAGAGTGACCGCAGTTTGGTTGTCACGGAGAGTCTGTCGGGATGCTTGACGAGGAACAATAACATCAGTTGTCAAAGCATTTGCCATTTTGCTGACTTCACCAAACCAGGCAACGAACGCTGTGTTCATAATTATCAACTTAGCATCTTAATATTTCTTAAAAGTCGTTTTTTGGGGATTAGGGCAGTATCAAGGTGAAGGTGCTGGAAGAGGCTTGCGGCCAGAACAAGAAAATATGGCTGCATTTACTAATTTAAGCTTAGGGGGTTGGGTTACTTGGTCGTTTCAACGGGAAAACGCTTTGGACGTTTCAACGGATCCCTTGAAATGGATTTCCGTTGAATTGTCTATAAATAACTCTTTGTACCTTGGACCAAAAGTGACTAAAAACTGCAATGTTTTAAAAACAATTTAAAAAAATTGAAACTCTTTGCATACAAAAAATTCAATTCTTTTTTTTAGTTTGAAGAGGAGGGGCGGGGGGGGGGGGGGAGGGGGGTCCGGAACCCAGGTACCCCCCCCCCCCTGGGTCCGGCCCTGCAACCACTGACCGACACCAAAAATGAAGCGGGCACACCTCGCGCCCAATCCACTCAGCCCTGAATGGGGTATCTGGTTCTGTGTATAACCGAAGTAGGTAAGGCAGCAAAGAAGGAAGAAGATATGGGCCCTCATTAAGCTGGCCCAAAGAAGAAGAAAAATCCCAAACGCGTTTCTCCCCAAAGACTGAAAGGTTACGGTAACATCCTTATTTTACGAGAATTGTAAGCGGTGTGCAAGCGGTTGTTACGATTGAGACGCACACTTGAATTTCAAATAACTATTGTGTTCAGGTAGGAAGCGTGCTATAATAATGCTTATTTATCTTTGATCTATGCCGTTCCTGGAGTGGCCTTATGTAATGTTTATTTTTTTTTCGTGACATTGCGTAATTCCGGTGACGAGTTTTATTTTGATTGGTTATTTCGTGATTCTGGAAAGTTCTGTGTTTTTCTAGTTTCTTGATACACTGTGTTTTTCTAGTTTCTGGATAGACTGTTTATTAAAGAATCCACGACTATATTCAGTTGTATTTGTTCTATCAGGCATAGACATAGACATAAAATTAAAATAAACGCGTGGGTCAACAGGTCCCTTACCTAATGTCTAATTCCATGATCGTCTAACATGATCCCACCGCACGAATTTAACTCCGCTATATCTAAGTACCTAGCACGGTCTGCAGGAGACAAAAGGTGTTTTGGAAAGAGATTTTAATGCAGTTGTTGATGCCGTTTGCTGAATAAATTTGGGAATCTTTATAACGATCACTCCTACCTTGTTGCTGAGTGAACGGGTTGCATGGATAACGAATTCCAGTTACACAAGATTCAAGCCTCGTCGTTTAGCAGCTGTGTGCATATTTATCTGCTAATTACCAACAAATGGGCAATTCTTCTTTTTTGTATGTAACAAAGTATAGAAAACAGCGGGGTGGGAAGGGGAGGGGAGAGGGGGGGATTCCAGACCTCTACTCCCACCCAATCCCTTCTCTTCAGCACTGTATTCATGCAGACAGCGTCTGAGAGGAGTACCACTCCCCCCCCTCTCTTCTTCCCCACCCCCCACCCCGTTCCACACTGCCATTCTTAGTATTAGTATTAATAAAATGACATGTTTCTCCAGCAATGCAATGCAGTGGGGCAATAAATATAATTCAAAGATATCCTTCCCGCGCAGTTCAATTCAGTTGTATTTGTTCTACCAGGCATAAATATATGAATGTAATTAAAAGAAACGCGTGGGTCAGTATGTTTAACATCTTGTGTGTGTGTGTGTGTGTGTGTGCGTGTATATATATATATATATATATATATATATATATATATATATATATATATATATATATATATATATATATGTGTGTGTGTGTGTGTGTTTTACATTTGTGGTGAGTAATAAAAGAGAGAGACCAAGGCAGGGACCGTTTTTTCTGACTATAGATTTATATATTAATTCTATTTATGTAGCTACAGCGCTGATGTGTTTTCTTTGTAGATGTGGTAAAAGGATCATAATACATTTAACAATAATTTCGATTTGACATGATAAATTAAATACAGGTGGGGATCGTTCCTTGGTTTGTTTTTTTCTTTCTTTCTTTTGTGGACTGGATGGGTTTGTTTGGTAATTTTATAAAAAGTTTTATTGCATCAAAGCAAACATACATTATTTGCATTTTTGTTGTTGTGTATATCTTTAATTTTAAGCATAAAGAGTATTAAAATTTGATCACTGTACGCATCCCAGGAAATTAAACACTAAAAGGTTTAATTGGTCCTGATTTGGCTCCAAGGAGTCCGCTGATCTAAAACAATAACCATGTAATGTAGTGTTATATAATTATAAAAAATTAAGCATTATTCGTGAAAAGATTAGACATTATAGGTATAAACATAACGGGTATTCAATGGGCTATAAATAGCGGCCGATCACCTTACACGCGCTGGCTCATAATGAAGTTGAAATTAACGATGACGTAATATTATATCATTCTGTTATTGCCCAAACTTTTTGGCTGATTTTATATCACATAAGGATAGTTCTGTTCCGACACACGCAGATGAATGGCCATTGTTTTTTAGGGCCTCATTTAAAACAGTGATGTGTTATACACAAGCAAAGATATTTGTAAGTGTCAAGTTTTCTTAGAAAAAAATGTCATATAAATAAGTTATTTTACATCCGAAATCCTTCTTTAAGCTAAAGGCATTTTTATAATGAATATGGACTCCATACCGCATCTCTGAATTAAAGACGCTTATTCTATGCTGTTGTAACATGATATTGTAAGAGCTATTATCAAAAACGATCATTCTTTTCATTTGAAAAAGAAAGTCATTTCGATACTAAGGAAACACCTGCTAGAGGGCTTTCTTTCGTCCCAGACCATCACATGATTTATCAACTTCTCACCTTGTTGAAATTGTAGTGAAGAAATTGCTACCTTTTTCATCAAAACCATACGACATGGTTTAACTTTTAAAATCAATATGCTATTTCATTTTTTGTACAAAATTAGACGATCGTCGTGCAAGGAGGAAGGATGTCATCATCTACGAAAAATGACAGTAGAAGATCACCAGAACATTTTAGAAGGTCTCCTTAAGCTGAAGATAAATGGAATTAATCCACGAGTCTTCGGAGAAGAGGAGGATTGACGTCTATTTATTGACCAATTGTATACCTGGCTACCTTCGGTTATGGTGGAACTCCTCGTCAAGCGGAAGACCAGCGTCTAAAACTTGTCTCATTCCAATCGGAACGGTAAGTAAGTGAAGCAACACTTACAATTTTTGTTAATTGTGAATAACTGTTTCAGAAATAAATAAACACGTTTAATTATTTTAGACAAGGATTAGTGTTCTAAGATTCTAACTGAAGTAATTATTACACACACACACGCACACAGCCGAGGGTACACAGTATTATCATGACTTTTCCGAAACGCCACATACGTTGTGCTGACAATGGGTCATTTTTCGTCCCCATTTTTAAGTGTTCGAATCCTAACCCTAACCCTAACTCTAACCCTAACCCAGCCCTTACCCTAACGGATCATTGTTCTGACGTCAAAACAAGTAGGCATGTCAATACAGGTTATGTAGATGTTCACTGATTTGTCCAGATAACACTGTGTAAGTGTGCCCACACACACACACACCCACACACACACGCACACTCACACACACATGTAAGCTTAAATACTATTTACAATGAAAACTTGAAACATTTTACTTGTTAAAGTGGTTTTCTTTGTGTGGGTTCTTTGTTTGTGTTAAAATACCTTTCCCCCTTTGCTCAATTCTTATGAATTGGTACAAAAATATTTTCTCCTGTCAAATGTCATTTTTCGTGTTAGATAGAAGTGTACTATGATTTCGGTTTTCGTACACTGTCATGTTCATTAGAATTTTAATTTTCGCTTTGCAAAGTTTAAAACAATGTTTTGCCTTTCTGTGTTAGAAAATGATAAACTGCCAATTTTAAAATGGTAATGTATAACTATTTACTTTATTAAGTTAGAATATTGCATTTTTAATGACGACGAAAGCTAAACATACCACGAAGGCATTTGTAATGTTGAGATTTTTACAGGCACGTTGCGTACGCATGCACCAAACTGAGAGAGAGAGAGAGAGAGAGAGAGAGAGAGAGAGAGAGAGAGAGAGAGAGAGAGAGAGAGAGAGAGAGAGAGAGAGAGAGAGAGAGAGAGAGAGAGAGAGTTTTTTCACAATCGCAAAGTAAATTAACAACAGCAAAAATTGTAAACAAACAATCGATAATGACCGTCGACGAGGATGAAATCTATTAGATGCAACAATAACAACAGCAATAATAATGGCTTCATTTTACATCAATGATAAAAGTGAATCTGACGTTAAGGTCAAATTTACTCAAACATAAGACATCTAATTATCACTAAGAAATTACTTTTTGCTTACATATGTTGATACATTTTGTGCGATTAAATCTAAAGGCTGCCAATGAGCGTTCTAAAGATCGTCTGCTAGAAGCACGACATGGCTTATCTCCCTTAAAAGACCTGTGTAGGCACACAAAAATAACAATCAGTGGAGCGTGGCCACTGAGCTATAAATTTATATATAGCTCAGTGAGCGTGACCATTCTGTGGATTATACAGGGGAGAGAATTGTGTGCCTGAGGTAACGAGTAATACTTGAATGACTGTATCAAGGATTCCGTTGCTAGACTCGCGAGGTGACGTTTTTGAGGAACCGAACACGTCTAAGCTGCTTACACACTTATTTGAGAGCTTTCATTTAAATCATGTGAATTAATAAACTCTTCTATAATCATACTATCTAGTGTAAAAAGTTGAAGAAAAAAACCCATAGGTCTCACTGTAATCAAATATTAAACAAGAACGTAAGTAGGCCTAATAACAGACATTCAAACAGTTTAGGAACTGGCTTCGGAAAAATCAAAAGAACAATGTCATGAAAAGCAGCAACAGTTACAACTTAACAGAAACATTACAATGCAATGTTATACCCAACATTTCCCCAGCAACGCTGTTGTGGCCATTTTGTCCTTGGAAAAGAAAAGACAGCAAATGTTATGTTATACACCTATACACTTAATTATTAATATACTCACCAAATTCCTTGTAAAAGGTAATAACGATTTGTTGAATTGAACTGAACACACTTTTTAGATTGTTCAGATGACTTTACCAAAAAATGCCACTATTCGAAAATGCCCACCACCGGAATTTCTTGTTCAGGAAGATCTACTGACTAGCTCAGAAGAACGTTATAATTACGACGTCTAATTCGTCGCCTGACGACAACGATAACGACGACAATAGCGGCAGCAAGCACCGCAACAACCACACCAACAAGCAAGGTGATATTGGACGTGCCAAGACTGGCAGGACTGTCGTCTGCTTTCTTTTCCAAGAGTTGCGGTGTCTGTTGGGAACTGTAACTCTGCTCTTCCTTGCCAAGGCTTCGGTGATGGAACTTATTGCTATTTTTGTTGGTAAAGATCAATGGTTGGACCTGTTGAATAAATTAAATGAAAACAATTCAAACTTTGAAAAAAATACAAATACCTGACTATAAACTCAACATTTCAATGACTATAAATTGAACCATGTAGAAATTTCTAAAATCACCAATAAGCAAACTGTCATGTAGGCCTACTTTAATTCTTTTGTTTGGCTCACCTCAGTGGGACATTCAATAGGCTCCCCTGGCGTCCATTTAGTTTTCTTCAACGGAATTGGCTCCACCTGCATAACATGAAAAAAGACTATCTTTTCGCGTGATCTGACTGACGATATGAGGTGACTGGACGCATGAACTGATTGATTGCATGAACTGACCATGTATGATCTGACGAGACGCATCAACTGACCGCATGACAAAGACCATAAACTGGGTGTGTACTGGTTTTCGGAACAACATGTGGTGAATAAAACATCGACTGTAACCCACCGTTTGACTGAGACAGGCGGAAGGTTGGTAAATGGCGGGGCAGTAAAGTTGGTGCTCATTTTATTGTTAGTGGTGTTGTTGGTGTTTTGGCTTTGGCAGCATTCCAGCTTTCGTGGTGTTTTGGCTGTAGTAGTGGTGTAGTAGCTGGAGTCCGTGGCGATGAAGTTATTACTAATGTTCTTGCTGCGTATGGTGACTCTAACCATGATGATTTTAACGACAACGCCTACAACAGCTAATACGTCGATAGCTACTGTGGTGACCACTAAAATCATAACACAAATTAACCTTAATAATAGGCCTAATAATGACGCCGATGTAAAATACGACAACATTAATAGCTCTGACGATAATGACGACATAAGGATATCAGGGATGATGGACATACCATGTTGTTCCAGAGAGCGCTGGCGGCGGCGGCTTGTCCTACACGGCTGAGATGGAAGCAGTCCGGAGCGAAGTAGCTCATGTCTGGTTCTCCGTCACTCTGCGACATACATTAAGACATTGGCTAACACTTAAACTGTGCATAAATTATAGACCCATCAAATTTACTTTTAAAATGATTTCCATATCGGAGATCGTAGACCATGTACTGGATTAGGTTGGTACTCTTAGTCGGTCCGTTTTATATATAAATGTATACAATAGCATTGAATGGAACGAACAGCCCGATGCGTAATGCAGGTGGCGTCTTTATAAAAAAAATTTTTTTTAAAATCTTCGAGGATGGACCCCTTTTTTGAAAGCAATTAATTACACCTACTCACACACGATACATGTAGTGCAAGATAACCTTCATTTGGAACACCAAATCATCTGTTTCCTTTGAAATAATAATATTTTTAAAAAGCAAGAATTTTCCGTATAGAGGATTTACCTACACAAGGCTACGACGAGATCAGGATTTAGTATAATTCAGTCCGCCCAAGACGCCAACTTGCAGCCCCAAGCGCACAGTCAAACGCCCGTACAAATGAGTCACTCTGATAGACCCAAATGTATGCGGGTTTTTTGTTGTTGCCTGCCTGATACACGCCTTGAGGAGGAAGAGGGGGGAGGGGAGGAGGATGGGAGTAGGAGCACAAGGGAAATGTTATATAGGAAACATTACAGAAAGTCGACTCCCTGTGAGAAAGCTCTTCCGTCACCAAAAAGATGTGAACCCAGCCCCTTCCGCACCCCCATACACGTATTCCAAACAGAATTAATTACACGACTCTTTTGTTTTGACGTCTTTTTTATCAGCCTAGCTGCTGATGGTAAAAAAAAGGTAAAGGTAGTCCCATAGCCTTGTGGCCGTAGGGGAGCGTGATGTTGGAGATCACACTTATCTTGGGCCAGCGTAATGAGGGTGATGCCCAACTCTCTCCCTCGCTGCTTTACCTTCCCCACCCTCAAGAGAGTAGGTACTCAATCACAGTTGAGTCAACTGGGGGCGTTGTTGTTTGTCGCTTCACACCTTAGCGGTCACCCATCCAAGTGCTAACCGCACCGGACGGTGCTTCACTTTCGACACAGTAGCGAGTGCTCCAACCACTGCACTATCAATATTACGAGCTAGCGGAAGAACACTAACTCGAACGGGCAAGTACGTCTGGTTGAAGAAGGGCTGGTAGACGACGGTGAAGTCATCCCTAGTGTCGTAACGTCCAGACAGAGCGATCTCTGCCACGACCACCTGGAAAGCGTCCACCTCCCTCACCAACTCCCTCTCCGCATCGTCGTTGTCTGGGAACGCCGCGCATTCGCATCCAAATCTGCGACAAAAATCACTTTGTTAAATGATTGATCAATCCAATCAGGCACTCTAACGGTCAAATCGAGGAAGCGAGCACGCGAATGCATTTCAGTTTTGTAAAGTAATCAATTTTCAATTTATTTGTCACTAACTAAACAAAACAGCAAATCAACACGAATCATCAAATCGCCGGATACATTCATTAATCAACCAAGTACAATAAAATCAGTCAGAGCATTTTTATTTCTGTGACTACTACTACTGTTACTACTACTACTACTACTATTACTACTACTACTACTACTACTACTACTACTACTACTACTACTACTACTACTACTACTACTACTACCCCCGTTGGGGTGCCGGGGGTTTCAGTATAAATAGTATCCCCACTTTCTGGAAATTTAGTGCTTTAAATTCCCACTGTCGCCGTCTTTCTCATTTGCTCTTTCTCATTCCTGCTCTGTTCTATCAATCTGCTATACTATCTTCTTCTTCGCTAGACCAGTCATCTACCTTTTTTTTTAAAAACTCTTCCGGGACAAGACTCCTTATTTGTGTATGAGGTCTGTTGGATCAGCTTGGGAATATTGGATGCTTTCTGCCAGGTGGTCACTAGGGCTTCCTATGATGTTATTATTTAGCAATGTAGGCATTTTATATGTATGTGTTTTGTTGATTATTTATAATGATGTTTGTATTCTATTTTGTTTTTATAAACGGGGGTTCGATAAATTAGAGTACAGCCTCAGCGTCCCCTGCGTGGGATGTCTTTATTGTAAAGTGACTGGCTGGTGGAGAGCTTTCAGTTTTACCACTAGGGTTGTTTCGGCAGATCTTTTATGCGGATCAGGGGTTGTCCGGTCCTGATTTGGCTCGGAAGAGTCCGCTGGACCTAAAGCAATAATCATGTAATGTAATGTAATGTAACTACTACTACTACAACTACTACTACTACTACTACTACTACTACTACTACTACTACTACTGCTACTGCTACTGCTACTACTACTACTACTCGCTGCTGCTGCAGTTTATTTTATTATTATCCCTTTCTATCGGGAAACTCTGGGCCGGTTCCCCAGGCGAAGGCGTAGTCGCACCCAGTGGCGCGCCCAAACCCTACCTACCTAACATTAATTATTTGCGAATTTTTGAAATTTTTACTGGGGGAGCAAACCGGAGTACCCGGAAAAACTACTACTACTACTACTACTACTACTACTACTACTACTACTACTACTACTACTACTACTACTACTACTACTACTACTACTACTACTACTACTACTACTACTACTACTACTACTACTACTACTACTACTACTACTACTACTACTACTACTACTACTACTACTACTACTACTACTACTACTACTACTACTACTACTACTACTACTACTACTACTACTACTACTACTACTACTACTACTACTACTACTACTACTACTACTACTACTACTACTACTACTACTACTACTACTACTACTACTACTACTACTACTACTACTACTACTACTACTACTACTACTACTACTACTACTACTACTACTACTACTACTACTACTACTACTACTACTACTACTACTACTACTACTACTACTACTACTACTACTACTACTACTACTACTACTACTACTACTACTACTACTACTACTACTACTACTACTACTACTACTACTACTACTACTACTACTACTACTACTACTACTACTACTACTACTACTACTACTACTACTACTACTACTACTACTACTACTACTACTACTACTACTACTACTACTACTACTACTACTACTACTACTCTACTACTACTACTACTACTACTACTACTACTACTACTACTACTACTACTACTACTACTACTACTACTACTACTACTACTACTACTACTACTACTACTACTACTACTACTACTACTACTACTACTACTACTACTACTACTACTACTACTACTACTACTACTACTACTACTACTACTACTATAGGATGCTGTTACGCGCTTTTTCTTCAATCGAACTCATAGTGCGGCGATCTGAAGCCGGAATAGAAATACATTTTTATATTTGAAATTTTAGATTGACTGCATCCAATTGACCATTATTGAATGGAGGTAGGAAACCGGAGTACCCGGAATAAACTCTCGAAGTCCTGGAAAGTCTCGTACCTAAGTCACGTACGTTCGTCCCACGCGAGGTTCGAACCAACCCGCGACCTTTGGCATAGGAAAGCAGCGGTCTATGAACTGTGCTAGCAGGCCAGCCCATATTGTGTGTGAGTGTAATGCTTACCTGTTGGTGCTAGCCTGCTTGGCTAGATCCACATGCGTGCTTCCATCTGAGATTCTCTTAATTACAAATAACTCATGCAGACTCTATACAGGTCTGCTTGATATTTGCATTTGTGCTTTGTACTTGTTTGTACTTTTCTACAGTTCACTTCAGTCGCTTAATTTCCCTTCTATTCACACTTGGTAATATGAAACAAATAGTTTTATACAACTTACAAGTGCAGTGCAGAACAGATGAGACCTTTATTCAGTTGTGTCACGATTTCCATGTTCAGTGGCTCTACCAGGTTTACGAGCGTCCGCGGTAGCTCAGCGTGCAGAATGTCCAAAGCAGCGATGGTGTTGTCTTTAAACGATTGGGGATTGTATCTCCCCTGTATGAATTAAGAACGAAAAGAATAAGCAGATCGTCATCACATTTAACATTCAATCTAGTGTGAAGAAAATGATCATTGATTTTTCTGTTCGTAATTTTTACTATTGCGTTGGGGTGAACCTTATGTGCATTTTACTTTACCCCTCCCACTCCAAAAAAAGAAAAAAAAAAAAAGAAAAGGGGGGGGGGGGGATGTCTACCTCTGCGCTAAAGTGGACACCAAATCGCTGCGCTTTAACGGGAACCTCTTTGTTTAATGCCACTGTTGTCTGAACATAGGTGCGGCGAACCTACCGGATCCTTGCACGCGTTACAGAGGTCGTTGTTGCCAGACAAAATAGTGACCAGTTTCCAGTCGTTCTCGAAATCCACAGTGGGGTCATCCCTCATTCTTTGCACAAGCTTGACCGCCTGATTCACCAGGTCACTGAAATTAACCATAAAGATGACGATGCGTTATGAAATTAATGAATGAACGAATGGATCAGTCAATGACAATGAATACAGTGCCTTATGTCCAAACCCTAGCTCATGTTGCTACCGACTAAAACAATAGAATTTTCTTGTTACATTGCAGTTTGAAGATAATATATTTGAAGGTTATATATTTGATAATTTTTATTTTAAATATTACTGTTTAAATCGTATATAACATACAAACCGTATGAGTGAAATTGATTGTTTGCAGCTTAACCAAAGACAATGGTGAATACAAGGTCTGCCCAGACTACCCAAATTATTTCTTTATCTGCACACTCCTCTCCCACCAACATTCACTTAGATGTCTAGGTGTAGTCAGGTTCTGTTCAGTGATTTGGGTCTATCAAGCTCAGCCACTGCCAGTAAAAACGGTAAAGCTGATAGACAGACCTTTTCAAGAGTCAGACTCGAAGCCCTGACAGGTTTTACTCCATTAGACCCGTTTTTAAACCTTCAACGATTTTACCATTTGACGTCAAGGCTCAAGCGAATGCCTTGTGCATTTTTCTGCCAGTAAACTCATCTGTATTATGAGAAATGCGTTATTAAACTTAGTAAAGCAAAACATCGCCAAAATTGTTGCACGTACTCCGATTCACTGCCCGAGTTACCCACGTTGAATCTAGAGTCGGTACTATCTTCGTCTCCATCACCCACAGCAAAACCGTACACATTGGGATTGTACCTTTTTAAAATGTCTGGAAACGAGCATGCAAACATGAGGACACATACACATGCAACAAGTCCGGCACAAGCGTACCACACCTAACGGAGTGAGAGAGGGGAGAGAAAGATTATTATTATTATTATACATTAAACAACTAACCAATCAACTAGTCAATAAACACACAAACACACACAAAAAAAACCACAGACAGTCATTATATACAGGCACACACACACAAACACACAGACAGTCATATATACAGGCACACACAAAGAGTCATATATAAAGACACACACATACACACACACATACACACCGGGAAAAATGTATCACACAAAAATACTACATACTAGGGACTGTGATTTGATCTTCAAATCTGGTTTCGCCGCCACCACTGAAACAGGCAGAACAGACCATAATAAAAATCCGTATGCTATCTATATTCTATATGCCGATCTAATATAAAGATTGTGAGTTCTTATTCATGTAACCAACCGTTTAAGGCATCTTAACCCAACATCAAATAATTCTTTGTCTTTGCAATAATACTCAAAATGTGTTCGCGTTCTTTATCATTTAATAATTCACATCGTCGAAGCATAGAATTTAGTGTTTAGTCAGCAACGTTGTGTTTTTACCTCCATGACAGACCCCTGTTCTGCGTCAGAAGTCCGAAGATGTTTGTAGCTTTAATTCCTGTGCCAGCCTGAAAGAAAACATGCATGCGGAAAATATTTACTATCTTATGGAACTGATTAAAAAAATTAAAAAGCAAATTAATCAATTAAACTGGAGAAACGCGACGTAACAATAAAAGCTGTGGATCATAAATACCTCTCAGGACACTCTTCCACGTTGAAATGTGCAGAGAAAACATCATCATAGACTGATTTTATTGTAAGTCAACTCACTGTCAAGGAATCTCCCATAGCTCCTACTACTTCGATGTCACCTGGTCTCAGAGCGTGCACTGAAATTGAGCACAGAAATAAACTGTAAGCTTACGATGATTTGAAATTGTTAATGTTCATTACTATTTAAAAAAAAACTCACAATGTGTACAGAACCTAGATGAAAGTAGTGATGAAAATTTAATGAATACACCAGTAACTCAAAGGGACGAGGCGCTATTCATCATCATTATCATTATCATCATTATCATCATCATCATCATCATCATCATCATCATCATCATCATCATCATCATCATCATCATCATCGTCTTCATCACCGTCATCATCATCATCATGTTAGTCACCTGATGTGGGAAGTGATGATGACCTTGCTAGCGGTCCACAAGGATAATCAGCTTTTACCTGATATAAAAACCCACACCATTCAAATGAGTAAATTAATCTATTATTGTGTAAAATGGGTAAATTCAAAAATCAATACTAGACTAATATCCCTCCCCTCTCCCCAAGAAACAAATCCATTTTCTCCTACTTTCTCGTATTTTCAAATGGAAACTTTAACAGCTCTTTTAGTTTGACACAAATGCCAAACGTCTCAAACTAAAAGACAGTGTGTTTCGGAGAAAGCAATAAATTGTAGCAAATATCGGAGTTCCAGTCTACAGGTTCCATTTTCCAGTTTGTAAAAATAAAATACTGTCACAGGATTGTAGAATACTTTTATTTTGCCAAACCGTTTTATGCTTATTGCAGAACTGCTTGTAATTAAAGTTTATACCAGTGATAATGAGTTATTTTGTACATAAGGTTCGAATTTTGTTTTCGTATTTCCCCTTAACTACAGTTATTATTTTTTAAATATGTAACTTGTTTTAAAAGAGACCTACCTTGCCATGAGCGGCATAATCAGGTCCATACTTAGCCCAGAGTTTTTGAATGTTTTCAATTTCGCTTTGAGACAGTTCGCTCTTCAGCTGGGGTCCAGGCTGTCTCAGGGCTAGAGCAAGACCTGCTGTCACAACAAAAAGGAAAACTTACAAATCATTACAACAGCTGAAGCATCATCCTGTTCCTCCTCCTTCTTCTTCCTTCTCCTCCTTGTCCTTCCTCTTCATCCTCCTCATCAATCATCATCATCATCTTCTTGGTGACTGCGACATCAACCTTATTCTCACTGTCATCATCTATGATCATCAACGACATCATCATCATCATCGTCGTCATCATGGCAACTGCGATATCATCCTTATTCTTATTGTCGTCCTCCTCCTTCTCATTACTCTACCACGGCAAAATCATCATCATCATCATCGTCATCATCATCATCATCATCATCATCATCATCATCATCATCATCATCATCATCATCATCATCATCATCATCATCATCATCATTACCACCACCACCACAACGACCCTCACCATCATCAAAACAGAATAACATATTAAGATGTTAATGTCTTTATTATTCTATGTTCATTTCGCATATTATTAGTGCATAGGTCTACATGACGTGATGGCTAAAATTATCTACTAATTACCTACTTCACACATTTTATTTATGTATATAGATAACGGACACGTATTATCAGTAAGAATGTGAAGTAGCGTGTATCGCGATCGATACATCTGAAACCTATATCAATAAACCTGTATCGATATGGTCGGTCACGTTTCACGGTTATCGCATTAAGTGGGGAACATCCCCTTCAGATCTATAATTATGTGGATGCGGATATAAAAATGTGTGTGTGTGTGTATGTGTGTGTAGGTTTGTGAATAGTTGTGTGTGTGTGTGTGTGTGTGTGTGTGTGTGTGTGTGTGTGTGTATGTGTGAAGGGGAGGTCGGGCGTTCTGGTGCGTCCGTTTCCGGGCGTAATTACGTATCTGTGCATGTGTTTGTAAGGTGGATACTTCGGTGCCTCTGCGAGTTGGTGCAATTATCCATATCTTTAGAAGTAAATAACTTTCCAGTAGTAAATAGAATGTTTTTAAACAGCGCATTTTACTCCGCCCAAGGCGCTGGCAACAGAAGTACACAAAATATTCAAAGAAGAATTTTACTACAAAGGTTCGTGTCACATCATACACAAAATATTTCAAAGAAAAATGTTACTTCAAAGGTTCATGTATCTTCTACAAGGAGGTTTTGTTATTAACTAGAAGGTCTGATGAGATATTTACTTCATGCACAAAATAATTTGCCGAATTCATGTCGCTCAAGACACACAATTGTTGCAAGTTTAGGCAATGTGAAACACTTTGACCACTAAGCAACTCGAATATAACACACACTCACACACACCCCCCCCCCCCCACACACACGAACAATTCTGCTTCTCTTTCTTTGGTCATGCACAGGCAATTCGCATACGGCCTCCCACATCCGGTACTCCTTCCCCACCAATGTGGAAGACAGCATCAACATCAACATCATACAGTTGAAGAACTTTTAATGATAGGTTCCACCGCCGTAGCTCAAGTAGTAGAACATTCGATGACCCAGGTTCGAATCCCGTGGTGGGCTAAATAAAAAGTGGCAATTTTTTTTCACTGTCCAATTTAGCAGTATGATTGCTCTGGCGGTTCAGTGTTAATTTAGGTTCCTACCCCTTGTTCCCTGGGATGGTTATCCCCGTCTGCAATTTCGCCAATGGTGGGTGTAGACGTTAAACCTCAATGTTCATTCATTCATTAATGATAGGACTATTTTGCTTTGTTTATCGTTTTATTTACCTGTTGATGGATTCTTGAAGGACTGGTTTACACTCATTAAAATGTATACAATAGAAACACACACGGAGAGAGAGAGAGAGAGAGAGAGAGAGAGAGAGAGAGAGAGAGAGAGAGAGAGAGAGAGAGAGAGAGAGAGAGAGAGAGAGAGAGATTATCATAAATAGATATCAAAATAACTAGAAAATAACTAGATTCGCAAAAAAGTTGAAGATATAAAATTGTTGACTTACTCAGGCCACAAATCAACAAGAACACTCGCATTGTGAATGCCAATGTTTAATAGGTAGATTACTGAACTGCTCTGATCACCCGATGACTTTCGCACTCCAAATCAGAACAAGTCAGTGACCAAAACCACACTGTCTACCCGAATGAGAAAGACTACGGGTAGAAATAGCTCTACTAATCTTGTGTTCTAACTAAGCAAGTCACGTGGATGTTCGTGTCATCTGGTTGCATCCATTGTGCAAGGACTGACAGAGACAACTGCGTGCTGATCTGACGTAAGATAATTTTGTGTTCATGTCTAATTGTGAATCTTATTTGGATTAAAACAAGATGGCAAACCATTGAAATATATTCCCAGACATTCACACACACAGCCTAAAAATTTCATTTTCAAATATAATATTTTCTTGGCGGTGTTCATGTTGTGACTCAGCTTTATCCTACAAAAACAAACTACAAATCTAAAACGACGGGACACTTTCTAAACTATCTGCAAACAAAATATTATCAAAATCGGTTAAGATAATTTTGAGATACAGCGAGAAAGTGCACCTATGAATGGCATAAAGAGCTTAGCAGCAGTTAAAGTATCTGCATAGTAAAAATAATAAAGTCGGTTCAGTTGTTCTGTAGATAATGCAACAACAAACAACAAAAACAATGAAAAGTGTTGGAAACCAAACAGTGAAATTCGGATCGACGGATCGGATTGACAACAGGGCTGGTCCTAACAGGCCTTGGAGGAGAAGTGCCCGTATTTAAAAAATTCAACAAGATCGGTCAAGCGTTCTTTGTTGATTTTTAGTTGTTGTTGTTGTTGTTGTTGTTGTTGTTGTTGTTGTTGAGATAAAGAGTAAAACGTGTTTTGCAACAATGGCAACCTTGACCTTTGAGACAGAGCAAATAATTATGATAGCACGGGAGGCTGGCCACTCACTTAAGTAATTTTCCTTTAAAGTTTGGTCAAGACCCATTCAGTCGTTTAAGAACCACTGAATGGGTCTTGACCAAACGGCATGCAACGGACCGACCGACAGGCTGACCTGCTTCCCAACTGTTTCAAAGTATGTCCTATCTGATCCTATCTTATCCTATCCCATAACTCGGAAGTCGTTGGGGGCATCAACGATGATCGTTTAACCAGCATACTCAATCTTTCTCTGTCCTCAGCAGTCCTCATGGCTTCACTCAGTGTCAAGCCAGCCTATTCTCAAAATGTTGCCTTTTCACCACTTTTAATGTCTCCCTCTTTTTCTGCCTCCTTGCAACGTGTCTTGCAGAATGGTCTTTGCAAGACCTGATGCTCTGGTAATGTGGCTATACCATCGAAGATTCCAAAAATATTTTTTGTAAAAATACATATATTGTCGGTCCGTCGCTCCGAATTTTATAAACTGGTTTTAATTGTTTGAGTCTCTGCAGCTCATGCTATACAAGTCATGACCAATAAATATATATATGATTTAAACAGGAACAAAAATTAATTTTAATAAAATACAAGTTGTCTGAATAAAGCGGCAACCTAAATAAAGTGTAAAAGGATTTGTAACCAGTAAACCAAAGTATAGATGATGACCTTATAATCGGAACTGATAAAATGTGACCAACTACTAACACAAGTCTTATGTGGCGATTGTTGTACGTGCAAAAGTTCAACTCTTACTCAATTTACGTGGATGTAGTGAAACTAACTATTCGAACTGTAAAAGGCACCAGTTGACTTGTTTAAGCTGCACCCCAGTACATTTTCAAAACATCACGAAAACATTGCACAGAAACCCACAATCTCACAGATGAATGAGTGTGTAAGCCTACTAAGGTCGGAAAAACATGAACAAACCCGAATCTGATAATAAACCGCAATGTTCTGGCAGATGAAAAAAGTGGCGGCAAATAGAGTAACCGTAGCCAGAAAAGTAGCATATATTGTTAGCGGTACCCAATGTATACCCTCGCACACAAATCTGATGATTAATTTTATTTTCTTATCTTATTATAGAATTTAATAAGTTGTTGTATGTGTTGTGTTTATGTGCTGTGAAATGCCGTCAAGTAAATATACATTTTGGGGGTCAAGCCGCGATTCACGCCATAGCCAAGGGTTCAACTGCTACAACAAGCGAGTCAACGTTACGAGAGGCAGTCATCGAGGGTAGCCGCCAACGAGTTGCGTCGAGAGGGGCCAACATACTGGGACTACATCACCGATAGATTCGGGTTGACTGCAAGGGCGTGTAGTCGCTGAAGAGTTGCTTCGTGAGCGAACAACAGATCGGGACTACGTAGCTGCCGTAAGACTACGTCGAGGGACAGTCTCGGAGCTACATCGCCAGTATTAGAGAGAGCGACGAGCGGACGTCGCGTCTACTTCAGCACAGGAGCGTATACATCAACACCAGCGTGGTGCAGCGTCGCATACGACGAGGACAGCGGGACCTGCGTCAGCGAAGGCGACTAGTGACAAGCATCAGCGCTACTGCAGAGAGCGTGCTGTTCTAGAACAGTCTAGAAAGGTACAGCACAGTCAAGAACATTCAAGAAAAAAAAGAACTCTACAGTAAAGAACTTTCCAGAAAAGAACTTTCCAGAAGCATCAAGATGGCTGACTTCTGGCAGAAAGGGGTTGAACTGAATCTAAAAGGCAAGCAGCTGACGGAGTACGTAAAATCCCAGGAGAGAATACAAGAACGAGAATTAGAAGAGCAGCGTCGCCGCGAAGAAAGAGAATTGGAAGAGAAGCGTCTAGAAAAAGAAATAGAACTAGAACAGAAGCGTCTAGAAGTAGAAGAGCAGCGTCGCCGTGAAGAAAGAGAATTTGAACTGAAGCGTCTGGAAATTGAACAGCAGCGGCAAGAAAGAGAAGATGAGCGCAGGCGTGAGGAAAGAGAAGCTGATCGGCAGTTCCAACTAGAGTTGGCGCGCATCCAGCAACAACAGCATGCGCCACAAGTTATCAGTGACAACACGGCTCCAAAATTGCCAGCCTTCGTCGACGGGAAGGACCAGATTGACAGTTATCTGGCGAGATTCGAAAGGTTCGCTGAAAGCTCTAACTGGCAACCTCAAGACTGGGCAATTCGACTGAGTGCACTTCTGACGGGGCAAGCTCTCGAAGTTTACACCAGACTGTCGAACGATGACGCCAAAAACTACGACGTCTTGAAAGAGGCCCTGTTGCAGTGCTACAACTTTACAGAGAAGGGCTACCGTAAACGCTTCCGTGAATGCCGGCCTAAGTCAGACGAGACGCCAAAGCAGTTTGTGGAGCGCCTGTCGTCATATCTACACAAGTGGGTGGAGTTATCAGGCGAAATGAAGTCTTACGACAGTCTCCATGACCTGATTGTGAAAGAACAATTACTCAACGCCTGCCCTAAGGACCTCGCGATCCACTTGGAAATACAAAAGTTGCAGACGCTAAAAGACGTTGCTGAGGCTGCTGAAAGATATCTTATCGCTCATGAGAAAACGTTGGGGCCACCCAGCGCGACGAAACACTTTCCGAAGACGGCAAGCCATTGGAACCAGATCCAGGGGAGCCAGACGAGCCAGAGACACATTGACTCCATGCCACCTCCCAGGGAAGGGCATTCGAGAGGCTGTTTCACCTGCAACGCTACAGACCACAGAGCGGCTAACTGTCCTCAAAACAAAAGTAGCGGACAGCGGAGCAGTACGGACAATTCAGCGGCGGGCAACCGGCAGAGACGTTTCTCCAATCAACGGCAAACCAGTAGATCTGACCATCAAGTGTGCGGCGGGAGCGTCATTCTTCCGAGTGAGACCAAGCGCACAGCTACCCCTGCGGACGTGCAAGAGTGCATGACTGATGGCCAACTTCTCCTTGCCAACGGAAAATCCATCCCCGTCGTCGCCAGCGCAGCTGTGACCGTCCAGAACATGCCTGTTTCCAAGGGACGCGTCGGAAATCATGAAGTGACTGTTCTAAGAGACTCTGGCTGCAGTGGGGTCATCGTCAGAGAAGACCTAATCGCTAAAGAACAGTTCACTGGCGATTCTAAATGGACACTCATGGCCGACAGCAAATGTGTGAAAGCGGCAGTTGCAAAAATTCATGTCAACACCCCTTTCTACATAGGCGAAGTCGAAGCGGTTTGCCGAAGAAGCCGCTGTATGATTTGATGATCGGGAATATCGACGGCGCGAGACGACCCGACGACCCCGATCCAGAATGGAGTCCTGCCTCAACCCAACACGTCGAAGTTGTGGAGGAGGATCCATTGCCGTTTCCCGATGGAGACCTTACAGAGCTGCTACGGGACAATGTGGTTACTCCGGCTCAGCCCTGCCGACCAGAGATCGTCGGTGCTGTTACTACCAGGGCCCAGGCCAAGAGAGACAAGACGTCTACGCCACTGAAGGTCGCCGACAACTCTAAAGCTGCCATCGTGGACAGAGATAAGCTGATCCAGCTCCAGGAAGCTGATAGTACTTTAAACAAGTACAGGAACCGCCAAGACCACGTGACCAAAGGCAGTGGTACGGTCTATTTTGAGGTGAAGGCCAAGATCCTGTATCGAATCTTCCAGCACCCGAGGGTCAACGGAGGTAAACCACTACGTCAAGTTTTGGTACCGTTACCCCTAAGGCGCCAAGTGATGGAAGTAGCACATGACTCAATCATGGGAGGTCACCTAGGTATCAAGAAGACGTCGGATAGAATCCAGGCGGTGTTCTACTGGCCAGGACTTCATGCGGACGTTAGCCGTTTCTGCCGATCATGTGACATTTGCCAGAAGACCATACCTCGAGGAAGGGTCCCGAAAGTACCTATGCAGAGGATGCCTTTAATCGACCGACCTTTCAAGAGGGTGGCCTTAGACTTAATCGGCGAAATAAGACCTCCGAGTGAAGAAGGTCATCGGTGGGTACTGACTTTAGTGGACTATGCGACTCGGTACCCAGAAGCAGTGCCACTGAAGAAGATTGACACTGAAACTGTAGCAGAGGCACTGGTGGACATGTTCAGTAGACTTGGAGTGCCTGAAGAAATTCTAACAGACCTCGGGACGCAGTTCGTCTCTGACTGCATGAAGGAGGTCAACAGACTGCTGAGCATCCGGCATTTGACTACGACACCCTACCATCCAATGTGCAACGGGCTTGTCGAAAAGTTCAATGCTACGCTGAAGTCCACCCTGAAGAAACTGTGCAGCGAGCAGCCCAGACAATGGCATCGCTATATCAACGCCTTACTTTTCGCCTACAGAGAAGTACCGCAGGAGTCCACCGGCTTTTCTCCGTTCGAGCTGCTGTACGGAAGAACCATCCGAGGGCCGATGCACATCCTAAAAGAACTGTGGACGAAAGAAGTAGACACCCCAGAGGTGAAGAACAGCTACCAGTACGTGTTTGAGCTACGGGAGAAGCTGGAGCAGACTCTCGAGATAGCCAGAGAAAACCTGAAGAAGTCCCAGGACTGTGGAAAGCACTACTATGACCGTAGGGCTGTGAACAGGAAGTTTAAACCTGGCAACAGAGTGCTGGTGCTGCTACCTACTGATCACAATAAGTTGCTGATGCAGTGGAAAGGCCCGTACGAAGTGGAGACCGTGGTGGGGATCAACGACTACAAGGTGAAGGTCGGTCAGCATTCCAAGATATACCACGCCAACCTCCTTAAGCTGTACGTAGAAAGGCCATCAGAGACTGTGCACGCAGCCACAGCAGCTGTGACCGACGACAGCTTTGACAGCGAAGAACTGTTGGAACTGGGAGACTTCCACAGCAAAGAAGGCATTGATGATATTAAGCTAGGACCAAGCTTGACGGAAGGTCAAAAGATGGAGCTCAAGGACCTTATGGGCGAGTTTCCCCATAACTTCAATGATGTCCCAGGCTCTACGACTTTGGTCGAACATGAAGTCCACACCCAGACCTGGAAGGAGCATCTGCAGACCTTGAGGGAGCTGTTCCACCGTCCCGCAGAAGCCAACCTGACCGTAAGACCCAGCGAATGCATCCTGGGAGCTGACAACGTCGACTGCGTCGGACATCCGATGGAAGAAGGACACAACAGAGGACGCACTGATTCCAGGGAAGCCCACGTGATCATCGTCTTTGACCCTGGGCCGATGACGACTGCAACTGACGAGGGCGTCGTTTCCTTGCGAATGAAAGAACATTGACTGTGTGGATGAACTAAAAATATTGGTAATGACAGACTTGAAAATGAAAAACGTTGACTGGGTAAATGATATGTGAACATTGACAGTATCCAGAAAGATTTGCAGATGAGAAACATTGACTGTGTGAATGAATTGTGAACATTGACAGAATCCAGAAAGACTTGCAGATGAGAAACTTTGACTCTGTGTGAATGAACTGTGAACACTGACAGTACTCAGGCAGACTGAAATAAGTCTTAATTCTGTACTTTGTTTGTGCATTACGTTTCAACGTTGTTGAAAGAAATTAAGTAAATTTCTTCTTGAGTGGGGGGTTATGTTACGTTGAAACGAACGAAAGTGTGTCTAAAGCGCGCACGATAGATCTAATCGTTTCGATTTGCAAAGTATTCAATAATGGAGTTTATTTACCTTTGATTTGAGTTTGCATTGTTGTTAGGAGAGGCTTTGTATAACGTTGATAATTTGCGAAGTTTCTGGATCTGCGTGTTTACTCTTGATAGAAATTTCCGGATGGATATCGAAGGTCGTGAATGTTCCCGGAAGTAGAGAAAATGTGTAATGACGTAAGCCAGTGATGACGATCTTTAGTTCGATTGGTGGCAGTACGTCATTTCTACCATGTACCATATTGTTCCAGAAAAGAGAGAGGTTATTTAATCGTGTGCCGAGTCGCTGTTGGGAGAGAAAAGTTGTTGATAGTGATTTGGAAAGTTCCTTTTTAGTGTTTTACTACTTTCCAAGTATTTTTGGTTTTTACTACTTTTTACTACTTTTCATTTTAGTGTTGGGATTCAGTTTTAGTTTGTAGTTTTAGTTAGTTCTATTTATCGAGGACGATCTGGACATTTGCAATTTTATGAATTCTACGATCCTCGATCATTTGAAATGAACATCATTCAAAGACATCAATCCAAATGCTGAACTTTGTGAATCTACATGTGTGAATACAGTGACATGACTATTCGTATGAAGATTCTGTAACGACAAAATGATATCATCGGTGTTATCTAAAGACTATATATTACTACTGATATCAACAAATAACCTGTCGTGAGAATAACATTGAACTATAAAGATCTACGACTTTGAGGTTCAACATATAATAACTTTTATAAACGAGTGGAAGCTGGGCTCTAAAAGGAGTTTGCATATTGACATTACGGAGAAGTCATATCCACGGAAGATCTACGACAAGGAGCTATTCTACGTGTGAAAGAAAATGCAAGGAACTGACTGTCTGACTGAAAACACTCATTCTTTGATTATTACGTGTTGAAGCTGGAGCTGACAAACTGTGAGTAGATTCATAATGCTAATTATGTCTTGAATGGATCGTCGAGGAAAAATGATAAAGTAATAGTTCATATTAAGATAAATAATAAGTAATACTTTGTAGCATCAATATATTGTGTTGCCGCATGACAAAACCCGGCTAAAGACGCCAGGATTGATTCGTTGCTACAGCCGTAAAACACTAAAAATAGGCTACCCCATCAATTTTAAGATTGTTGCCTCTTTGTCTTTATTTAAGACTTTTCTTTAATATCCCAAACGGATTTTGTTCAAAAATTACTAAAACATTGTTTATTTTGTTGATTTTGATAAGGGTGTTGATCACACCTTGCTAAAACAATGGCACTAATTGACCTCCGATACCCCAACTTTTCTTGTCCGACTATGAAGGGAAATCCCCAATGTGGATTGATATATAAAGTCTGGAGAGTGAAAAGTCCCTATTGGTAATACGTTTTGGTACATAAAAGTGTGTGGCGTATGAATTTTTCATGAAATTCCTTGTTTCGAAGTTTGCTTGTGACACAAGTTGTGTTCGAATGTGTCTCTAGCCGGGTCGTGAAAAACTGAAGTGTTTCCTATAGATTTTCAACGATTTTTAGTTCAAAGTGAATTTTTTAATGTAAAAAACTCATCATACATATATTTCAAGTGTTTTCTTGCAATATTTATGTTGCATTTGTTAGAAACAATTTGTCAAATTAAGTGACCGATTCGTTTTGGAAACCGGAAGTGATGGCTTCGTCTCCAGCGTCAGTAGATGTGTCGTCTGCTAGAGTAGCTAGGGCCTTGAATCGACCCGGTTTTGCTTTTGAAGAGCTCCAAGACCTGCTTTCAGACTATTTTTACGATGGTGCCAGTGGGAACTGTGATGAGGATTATGATTCTGACGAGCAGAAGCTTGATCCCGTTATTAAACGATACTGTTTGTTTTCATTCAATGATTCATGTTTCGTAGGCCTCTTCGCTGTTGGCGTGTCTTTAATAATCCGTCATTCTACTTGCATAGATGTACTTAAAGGTTGAAAAGGCGATATCAGTGAAAGAATTACAGTAGGAGTGTGGAAAATATTTCAGTAGTATATTTTGTTGGGTGGAGGTGGGGTGGGGTGGTTGAAAAGGTAAGTAGTCTGGCCTGCATTCAATATTACTAGCATGACATGTTGACTATGTTCTCAGTATTATTATTGTTGGTTTGTCTGTTTTAGGAAATGAACATGAGGACTATTTACCAAATTACTAGTAATTAGTATTTGCTTTGATATTTGTGTTTATTTAAACTTTATATAGCAAAATGACATGTTATTTTGATTTACACCTGTGACGCGACAGATTTATTCGATGTGCGGAAGGGAGTGGAGAATCGGGGAATTATTAAAGCTTGAATATTAGGGCTAAAAACTACCTAATGAAACTTTTGTTTTAGGTTTGTATTCTTTGTTTGACTATTTGAACTGAGCTGATGTAGCTGCTTGCAATTAAACAAAAGATTACTTGATGGACGAGGGATTTAAGAGGGGGGGGGGAGGGAGGAAGGGGGCATTATGATAGGGTTTATTTTAGAAAAATGATTGATTCAGGCCATGTTCTTGATATATTATTATGTGTTTGAGTTATTATAGACTTGCTAAACACTTGTTTTATTTCTAATATGTTTAAAAACACTATGCATTATGGATGGGTACAGAATAAAATTGTGCGTACTGTTTTAATTTGTTTATGTTCAGTATTGTGTGAATGGTGTATAATGTGAATTTTCTCATCTTATCTCAACTCACTGCCATATTGCTACCATCTTCCTGATTGTTTTGATACCAAATACATGCATGGGAAAATTCTGGTTGTGAAGTAATGATCATTTTACAATTCAAAACTTTGAAGGCAATTTCTGGAAATTAGCCCCCGAGAAAATAAAATATTTTAAAAAATCATAAAACATCAACCAATAAAGATAAAACAATTCTGTTTTTTGCATTTTGAAGATTATTTTTAGTACTTTGTTAATAAATAAATAAGTAATTTTTCATATTTTGACACTTTAGCCTGGTTTTCTCATGCTGCAACATATATATGTGCATGCATTATACCATTTGACATCATTCACTCCACCTCATTGCTGTGCATGTTGTATATATGTGTATGAAAGAACAGAAATAGTGAAACATCAACAAAAAACTCAGCAAAACGGTGTGGTCTTGTAAAATTTATGAGTAGTTGTACTTGAGGTCTGTGTGTTTATGTTTTCCACGTAAATCGCACGGGTCACGTGACATAATTTAAGACGTCCCGACATGATTTTTCACTACGTTTGAGGGTATTACATTTTGTGTACTCATAGATCCGACCCAAAATCAATGACGTGAATTTAACGATGCATCTGGGGAACCAACATTACACGACATTCTTACAGGATACTCGCTCCTTCAGAAAATATTGTATAAAAAAGGAGGAAATAACACTGTTAGCACATGCAGATTGTAACACGCCCACACACACACACACACACCCACACTCACACACACACACACACATATATATATATATATATATATATATATATATATATATATATATATATATATATATATATATATATATATATATATATATATATATATATATATATATATATATATATACCTATCTCTCTCTCTCTAATTAAGTTTCTAAGCCTTGGTTACTCAAATACTTGTTTTAAAAAAATAAGAAGAAAAGCTAAGAGGTGTACGTCCTTTACCAGAGTAGTAAACGAGAGTTTAGATGATACAGGTGAAAATATTTGAGCTGATTTAATCAGATGTATGGAAAAAAAGGAGGAATTCATTAGGTCTACGTGCTTTAGTCGATAACCTTTGCTCACACTTAGTATCGGAGATCTAACTTAGGTTAAAAATCTCAGATTCCCTGGTTGGTCCTGTTTCTCTCTATTGCATGGATGATCAGCATTCACAATGGGTTTATTATTATGTATTATTACTAAAAACCGTCCCCGTACTCTATTACGGATCTTATTGGTTGGCTATGGTAAATGTGACAGTCAAGTCATGTCAGTAATAATAATTATAATAGAATAATCTTTTTCCTGGTCTGATTCTGGAATTCAATTAAGATAGCAATAAGGAAGTTTCCAACAACGTTTGGAATGGCCTGGAGCTGGAGAGAGAGAGAGAGAGAGAGAGAGAGAGAGAGAGAGAGAGAGAGAGAGAGAGAGAGAGAGAGAGAGAGAGAGAGAGACAGACAGACAGACAGAGACAGACACAGACGAACAGAGCGACAGAAACAGAGACGGAGAGACAGAGGAATTTGAACTGTTTTTATAAGGGATAAAGATTTTAGACTTATTGGACAGTCTAATCTTCAAATCTGTCCGAGAGAGAGAGAGAGAGAGAGAGAGAGAGAGAGAGAGAGAGAGAGAGAGAGAGAGAGAGAGAGAAAGAGAAAGAGAGAGAGAGAGGCCCTTTCCCCATCCCAAGCCCAACAGGCAAACAAATAAGCTTACTTTATTTCATTATTATCTGTTAGATAGCGTCCAACAAGCTATAGCGCTACTGCCATATTAACAATTGTTATTTACCTGTAATATTATGTAACATAATTACCTACTCGTTGAAATGGCAACACATTTTCTGTTCTGGTCTGTTCATAAAAACGCAAACACGCACACGCGCGCGCTAGTACAAACACACAAACACACACACACTCTCTCTCTCTCTCTCTCTCTCTCTCTCTCTCTCTCCTCAAAGACGACACAGTATGATTGAAGTCAACGAACTTGTACTTTAATTGAAATAATGATTTCAATTAGAAAATAAAACGACTTCCTTATGCTTAAATACATTTTTTTTTTAAAGCAAATAAACCAGGAAAAGCAAATAAATCGAGATATGAAAACACACAAGAAGAGAGGAAAATGTGTGCCGAAAACGAACAAACAAAACGCTGTTTCATAAAATTCATAGCCGGGATCCGTGTACCATAATTTAGTCTATTTTGGGTATAGTGAAGTACAATCATAAAAAAAAGAAGTAAAACAACTAACACTTACAGTTATTAAACGCACAGTGCAAATGGACATGTTAAATATCCATAATGGTGAGTACCAAGATTATGCAAATAATTATTAGTAATTATGTTCAGTTAAAGTAACTCGCGCACATATTACACTTACAAAGATTTCAACAATTATGATTATTTACTTTGGACATCGACTTCGGATTGTATTTCTGGATAAATTGCTTGATAGTGTACTCATCAATTTACATAATATTAGGTAAATCAAGATATGAACGACAAATTAAATGCATATAACTACATTAAATATATATATAAACACAATGATGAATACCAATTTTTAAGATAACGGATGCTGACTGAGTATTTTTAGAAAAGCAGGAGGTGAGCGATCAGAGGAATAAAAGGAGATCAACCACAAACACGGAGATAAATGTTTTATCTTTGACCGATTATTGCACAAGTCAGATCATGTTTCATTTTGCTGAATTCGTCAGAGTAGAATTAAATAGGCCGCTATAAACCGTCAAATAATAATTTTAAAAATAATAATTTAAAAATAATAATTTTAAAAATAATAATTTTAAAAATAATAATTTTAAAAATAATAATAAAGAGAGCTAGAGATTCCGAGTTGTATATTAAAATTCGCGACTTCGACTTAGGATCACTCGTTGTTGGTTTTCTGTAATAAAAGGTTAGAACTTAAGGATGATTATTCGCACCACGTAATACATTAAAATGTATTATTTGCGGTTACACACTCAAGTATACAGAAAAGCGGGCAGAATAAAAAGAAAGCATCCTTCACACCCATATTCTGGAGTAGTAAAAGGCAAGCATGAAGTAAGAGAATCTTCATATTTCAAAGGCTGCATTATACACTTGTAATAAATAGTCTTCTGAACTAACATGCCATCGATTTATAATTTATAGAAAATGTTTTAAAAAGTCAAGAGTATCTTTTTGATCAGTATGTTATTAATTCTTTGGCTAGCTGTATCGATAAACTACACAGATTATTACAAGACAGAAACTGATGAGTAGACGTAGGCATACTCCTTCACTATAAGGATAACGCCAAGAAAAGCAAATCAACCACCCACCAAAGAAATAAAGAAATCATCAAGCAATAAACTGATATTCAGGACGTCTGTTCCTCCTGTACACAAAGGCAGCAGCAGCTACAATGACTGCTACTACACCGATGGCAGCAAGAAAGAAAGTGGCTTTAGAGAACGATTTCTCGGCATGTGGTTGGGGTGGCTGATCATCTTGATTTTGACGATGTGCCCAGGACTGTCGATGATGCAGATCGCTGTTCTTGTTTGTGAAAATGAAAGGCTGGTCCTGAAAATACATTTGGGATAAGGGATAAAGATTTTTGACTTATTGGACAGTCTAATCTTCCAATCTGTCTTGTACATAGTTGTAAATAGTTCTTACTTTTTCTGTTCCGTCTTTTGGTGTATTGTAGCAAAAGCGATGTTTGATCGAGTGCATGTATTTTTATGTAATGACTATGTAAAGCGCGGTGAGTGTGATCGTAGGCTGGAGTACCCGCTATATAAAAATCCGTTATTATTATTATGTTAATATTTTCCCTGCTATGGAAAGTGTGTCAATTTGATACAGACTAGCGCATAACCACTATAAGCATAAGCTTAATCATCATGTGCCTTCCAGCAACCTAGGTTTCGGGTATCATATGCCAGAAGTTTCAAAGGTACACGATTACGTTTAATGTACTAAAGTGGAGAACAGCACTATTCTATGACATCAGGAGACGGCCTGTAGGCAGGGAACAGATTACTTGCTACTGGTTAAGGGTAATCATAGCTATTTTGGAACGTGTTGATATTAGGTGCCTTATAGTTGTATGGCACGTTCAGTCTATTCTATGCTAGCATGCTTGCTCAAGATAAGAAACAAAAACATAATAAATAAATTTGGTTGGATCATTATGTTCTAACTACATGCCAAGTTTCAAAGAAATCCGTCTAATAGTTTCAAAATGCGCAAACGCGACAGCCTGAAGGACGGACAGAGCCAAAAACAACAATTTTCGACAGCTAAAAATAACTCGGGAACTCATGATTTCAAGGGGAAGTTAAGGGTGTGAGAAGCATACAAATCAAAATAGTGATGCTTAAGTGTGGGAGTACGTAATGAAACGACCTTTCCTATAAGCTTACTTCAGATGGGCAGTTGAGTTCATCATCTGGACTCCATGATGTCTGTTTCTCGTACACTGGCTGCAACTGCAGAGCGAATAAATGGATCATTACATTACATTACATGATTGTTGCTTTAGGTCCAGCGGACAATGGATCATAAATGAATAAATGAATGAATGAATGATTAAATAAATAAATAAATAAATAACAATATGAGTAGTGTACATTAAGATAATAATAACATGTAAAATAACTTAAAACTGAAATCAAAATACGAAACATATGCATTCCAGAAATTGTTCGTTAAATAGTTGAATCTAATGTGATTTCCAGGAACCTCTCGGCATAACATAAACACTGCTGAAAACTTCCATAGAACTTTTCACCTTTTGCGATGGAGTTAACAACAATTATCAATAAGAAGAACCGAAAAAGTAACTTTTACTGCATCGGTAATACACAGGAAGGAGCGAAAGCAGCAGCAACAACAATTACATCATCAACACCAAAGGCGACGATGATCAACTCACCATGTTGTTCCAGAGAGCGCTGGCTGCTGCAGCCTGGCCTTTTCTGCTAAAATGGAAACAATCCGGTGCAAAATAACTCAAGTCTGGCTCTCCATCACTCTGTCAAAAGAAATAGTCTAATGGGTTATCTTAAGCACTATTATCAAAATAATTGTCACGTATAAAATGACAATGTAATCCTATCCTATCCTATCGTCTCCCGTAACTCGAAGGTCGTTGGGGCACCACAGATGATCGTTTAACCAGCGTGTCCTCAGCAACCCTCACCGCTCCGATCAGTGTCAAGCCAGTCCATTCTTGAATGTTGTCCTCCCACCTCTTTCTCTGTCTCCCTCTTCTTCTGTCTCCTTGCGCCGTGCCTTGCAGGATGGTCTTTGCAAGGCATGATGCTCTGGTGACGTGGCCATGCCATCGGAAGTTTTATTTTTTCACCACTGTGAGCATGTCATCGTGTTGTCCAATGGCTTGTGTGATGGTCTGTCGGACTTCGTTGTTGGTGATATGCTGGGTACAGGAAATGCCCAGAAGACTTCTGTATCACCTCATCCCCATGCTTTGTATTCTTCGTTGTAGGTCTGCTGTGAGGGTCCATGTTTTGCAAGCGTATAGGAAGATGGAAATGACAAAGGAGCGCAGCAGTCTTACTTTGGAATGTAGACTGATGGTCCTGTCTTTCCAAATGGGCTTCAACCTTGTCATGGCAGCAGTTGTTTGTGCAATCCTGGATAGGACTTCCTGTCGGGACCCTTTATCTGATACAATGTCTCCTAAATATTTGAAACTATGCACTGTGCTGAGGGATTGGCCTTGGACTTTGATGTCCATGTTGATGCCATTGGTATTGCTGGTCATTATTTTTGTCTTCTCTGCACTTATTTCCATTGTATAGAGTCTGGAGGTGGTGTCAAGCTTCTGTAACAGATGTTCACGTTTTTGTTCCTCTCCAGCCAATCCATCAATGTCATCCGCAAAACGGAGGATGGAGATTTGCTAACCCCTATGCTGAATGTGCCTTCATGATCTGCAAGGGCATCTAACATGATGCGCTCTAGGAAGATGTTGAAGAGTGTTGGGAAGAATATGCATCCTCAACGCACACCGATTGTTGTTCTGAACCAGTTCCCAATGGCGCTGTTGTGAAGGACTGCACTGGTAGCCTTGTCATACAGGCTGTTTTGATGACTTCAATAATGTTAGGGCTGATGTTGTACACTCTCATGGTTGCCCACAAAGCTGCATGCCAGACTCGGTCAAACGCTTTCTTGAAGTCTACAAACACATGATTTAGATCTTGTTGGTTTTGTAGGTATTTCTCGCAGATTATTGTGAGGTTGAAAATCTGTTCAGTGGTACTTCGCCATGGGAAGACCTTGCTGGGATGGCTGATGAGGCTGGTGGTGCGATAATTTTTACACCCCTGAAGGTTACTCTTTTTAGGAAGAGTGATGACAAGCGACTGGGTCCATCGTGCAGGCCACTCCCCACTCAAGAAGGCCTACCAGACTGTGTTAAACAGCTCAAGATCTCCACGATCCAAAGCAAATCTGGCATATGCTTTACAGAAGAAAAGAAGTCTTGGATAGATGGACAAAGTACTGTTCTGACTTTTACAACCACACACCAAACGGAGACCCATCAGTTTTAACTTGTCCCCAGAACAGAGAAGAGGAAGAAATCCTTTCAAGAGGCAGCAGTGCAATCACTGAAGAAGGGGAAGTCGGCGGGAACGGACAGCATACGCGCGGAATTGCTTCAAGCAAGAGGAGAAGTGATGATTGACGCCCTCACCATTATCTGTAACAAGATCTGGCAGCATGTACTTTGGTCAATACTTGGAACATAAAATAGTTTTTAAAATAGTTAAAGTGTTTTTAAAGTTACATTTTGAATGTCTAATATCACCTAAATGTGTGAACAGACATTAAATTAAAGATTGATTGATTGGAACGAGACGCAGGTGAGTCACTTCACAAAAGCTCTCCACGTGATAATAATACATCAGCATCAGTAGACTAGAGACACAGATTTATTTATTTATTTATCTTTCCTATCCTATCCTATCCTGTCCCATAACCCGAAGGTCGTAGGGGCACATATTTATCTTTAGCTAAAACAATACCCATATCAGTATACATAATACTGTAGCTCAATAAGATAGCCACTATTCTACCTTTCTGGGTACAGAGACTGGTACTAGTAGACTACTGCGAAGTCATCTTATTGGCGTAACATTTGAAGAGAGCTATCCTCTAGACAGAGAGGTCTGATGGAAGACGTATGGTGGTCTACTGTGAAGTCATCCGTGGTGTCTTAATGGAGGGAGAGGGGGAGAAAAAAAAGAGAGAGAGGGAGAGAGAGAGAGAGAGAGAGAGAGAGAGAGAGAGAGAGAGAGAGAGAGAGAGAGAGAGAGATTTTCTACTGAGATTAGAACTTCGACAATGATAACTTAGAAATGTTACGTAACTCAATCCTACCAATCTGGGCACAGAGGTCTTGTTGAAGAAGGGTTGATACACAACTGTGAAGTCATCCCTGGTGTCATAGCGTCCGGAGAGAGCTATTTTCTCTACCGCAGCCTGCATCTGCGCCGATTCACGGGTCAGTCTGTCGTATGCAGCCGTGCTACGCGGAAATGCCGCGCACTCACACTCGTATCTGTTCAAACAGGCGATGATAAATAACTCAACCGTCTTAAAGTTCGCTGTATTCAGTATCTCGATCTTTAATACCTTTACTGCAGGAATTGCGAGTGATACCTCAAGAAATGGCATGGAAACTCCGTTAATTAATCCAAAGATTGTACAGCTTCACAGCTGTACATTCTTTGATTAATCACATATCACATGTAACTTTAAATATTCTATTAATTAACATAAATTATACATAACTTGAAATATACATTTTGTAATAGGTTCTTTAATTTGAAAAATAAATGCTCACATATGAATTGCAGAACACAGGAAACCCTTGTTCAGCTCGCGGACTATATTCACGTTGATTGGCTCAACCAGGTTGACGAGGGTTCGAGGTAGCTCAGCGTGTAGTCTATCCAGAGCCGCGATAATATTTTCGTAAAACTTGTCCGAATTCAAGTTATCCTAAAAATGAAAAGAAAACTTTATAAGAATGTCCGCACAGATAAGATGATGCAATATTTATTTTTGTATTTCTTTAGTCATTCAACATGACGGCTATTTAGATAAATGAATACCATAAAAAAAAGTTCAGAAAAATAATGTTACCTTGCCCGCTTATTGTACAAATTTCTCTTCTATTTTCCAAACATTCTAGGTGTATATATTTTCCCCAGGGCTTTTGATTAACTTGCTTGCATTTTCTCCCACTTTCATCTTATATGGAGTCTGTTTTGGATGTGTAATTTTTTTTAATAATATTTCTTTTGGTGGCTGTAGATGCTTTGCCCTGTGGGTTCGGGCACTTTTTAGAATAGACCCAACGTTTCCCGACGTATCGTAAGAGGCGACTAACAGGGGTGATGTCAGCACGGCATCACTGGGCGAAAGTCTTCTACACAGAAGTCACCGGCCAGGACGGAGGAACTTCATGCTACTACAGGTTCAACGACCACGTGCTCGGGGCCAAGGCGAGCCACACTGTATTCGTATATATCGGCTGTGGCCAACAGCCTTGAGAGGATTGGGCCCTGCCAGGTCTTTCTTGCCCAAGACACTGCATGATAAATAAAACCATTTACTTCACACCGGATCAGTCGTCGCCCGGGTCACCAAGGACCGCGCCTTCCGTTGGCCACCAGGACGGAGGTGATAAGTGTGCTACTGATGGACAACTTAGTAAGATAAGCACCAGAAACAACATCGTCATAGGAACCTGGAATGTCAGGACCCTAAATGCGGAGTGAAAATTAGAAGAACTGGCCCACGAGATGGACCACTACCGATGGAACGTTTTAGGGATCAGCGAACTGCGCTGGAAAGGCATAGGTGAAACAACGACCGACAAAGGCCACAAGCTTTGTTTCAGCGGTAGAGATGACAGTCCACAAGAACATTCTAGCCACTGTCATGGGTTGCTGTCCAGTCTCCAGTAGACTCATTACCATCCATCTGAGAGCAGCCCCTTTCAACATCACCATCATCCAGGCCTATGCACCAACATCAAACTATGACGACAGCGAAGTAGAGGATTTCTACGAAAATCTACAGGCTGTCCTTGACCAAGTGCCGAAGAAGGACATAGTCAGAGTGGAAGGCGACTGGAATGCCAAGGTTGGCCAAGATGCGCACCACAACTGGGGAGACACATGTGGACCCCACTGCAACAACGAGACAAATGACAAGGGTCTGAGACTCTTGGAGTTTGCCAGACACAACAATCTGATACTGGCAAACACGCTTGGTCTCCACAAAAAATCCAGACGATGGAAATTGCACAGTCCCGCCGGGGAGCATCACAACCAAATTGACTACACCATGGTCAAGAAACGCTTCAGATCACATCAACATTGGCATGGCAGGACACGCATTTTTCCAGGGGCAGACATCGGAAGTGACCACGATCCCGTCATGATGTCTTTCCGGCTCCACTTGAAGAGAGTAAACATAGCAAAGTGCACTAGACTGAAGTTCGACCTGGACAAACTGCAAGACCCGGAGGTGGCAGAAATATTTCAGGCCACAATTGGAGGGAAATTTGCTCCACTGCTTATTTTGGGAGCAGGTGAAGTAGACGTCAACACCATTACCACCACCTTCAAATCAGCTGTGACAGATGCCGCCACAGAGATCCTTGGAAAGCACCGGACAAAGAAGAAGCTGTGGATCACACTTGAACTTTTGGACCTGAGTGATAAACGAGGAAAGATGAAAAAGGAAAAGAACACCTCATATTCGATTCTCCTCCTGCTTGAAGCAATTCTGCGGGTATGTTGTCCACTCCCGCTGACTTCCCCTTCTTCAGCGATTGCACTGCTGCCTCAACTTCTTCTCGGAGAATTAGGAGGATTTCTCCTTCTCTATTCTGGGGAGATGCTAGAACTGATGGGTCTCCGTTTGGTGTGTGGCTGTAAAAGTCAGAGCAGTGCTCTGTCCATCTATCCAAGACTTCTTGTTCTTCTGTAAAGCATATGCCAGATTTTCTTTGGATCGTGGAGACCTTGAGCTGTGTAACACTTGTCAACCGCTTCACAGTCTGGTAGGGCTTCTTACTGTTGTTCTTGTTCATACGTTTCTCTATTTCCTAACATTGATCTTCTATCCAGTTCCCCTTTGCTGTGCTTATGCCTTTTTGGATGTCATTGTTGATTTTTCGATAGGCATCAGCTCCATGTGAGGTGTTCTTTTTATTTTTCATTTCTCTTCGTTTGTTACACAGATCCCAAAAGCTCTGAGGAAAAAAGAAATTTACTAAATTTTTTAATGTCAGTTGTATATTTAGATTTAGTGTGGCATTATAAAATAAAATAAAATATAGAAATATAAAATAATATAACATAAACAAAATAATATATCTAAGACATTTACGTCACGTACAGGATCGATGCAATAGTCGCAGAGGTCGTTGTTGCCGGACAAGATGGTGATAACCTTCCAGTCGTTGTAATAGTCGACGTGAGGGTCCTGCTTCATTCTCTTCACAAGTTCGTTCGCTTGATTCACTAGATCACTGCAAATATTATTCCTCCATTTAAAAATCACAGTTCATTGGCGATTTGGCTGAACAGCTATAATGATCATTACAACTTTCACCCTTACCTTCATCCCCATGACATCATCATCATCATCATCATCATCATCATCATCATCATCATCATCATCATCATCATCATCATCAGCAGCAGCAGCATCATCATCATCATCATCATCATCATCACCACCACCATCATCATCCCTAATCTATGCAATATCACTCGTTCCCCAAAACCACACACAAATCACAACCACTGTCTTTATTTTCACCCAAATCGAAATTACCACCATCATCATCATCATCACAACCACCACTAATACCACCACCGCAACCTCCATCTCCATCATCATCATTAACAACAACATCCTCATCATCAGCAATCAACAATACCGTAACTTACCCTGATGTACTGCCTATAACAGCCACGTTAAACTTGGAATTGATGCTGTCTTCGTCGCCATTACCAGTGGCATAACCATACACTTCAGCGTTATGCTTTTTGAGGATGTCTGAAATGGTAACATAGTATCGTAAATTTTGAGATCAAATTAAATCATCATCATCATCATCATCATCACCATCCATAACACCATGATCATCATCATCATCATCATCCATAACACCATCATTACTGCCACGTTTAAAACTTACCATAACTTACCCTATGTACTGCCTTATAACAGCCACGGTAAGTTACACTTTCAGTTGTGCTGTTTTACATTACATTGAAAGTGGCTTAACCATAACTTCAGCGTCTTTAGTCTTTTTGAAACCGTCTGAAATCATCATCATCATCATTTTGAGATCAAATCATCATCATCACATCATCATCATCATCATCATCATCATCATCATCATCATCACATCATCATCATCACCTCATCATCATCCATTCATCATCAACCTCCATTCATCATCATCATAATCATCATCATCAACCATCATCATCCATCATCATCATCATCATCATCATCATCATCATCATCATCATCCATAACACCATCATCATCATCATCATCATCATCATCATCATGGACCTAAAGCAATATTCTTGTATTGTATTGTATTGTATTGCATCACCATCATCATCATCATATCATCATATCCCACCACCACCAACAACAATAACGACTGTAAAATGCATGTAATAATTATGATAATAATAATAATAATAATAATAATAATAATAATAATAATAATAATAATAATAATAATAATAATAATAACGGATTTTTATATAGCGGGTACTCCAGCCTATGACCAGACTCACCACGCTTTACATAGTCATTACATATAAATACATGCACTCGATCAAACATCGCTTTTGCTACAATACACCAAAAGACGGAACAGTAAAGGTACAAACTATTTACAACTATGTACACAAATGACAAAAAAGACAGAAATAGACTATTTACAACTATGTACACAAATGACAAAAAAGACAGAAATCATCATATACTCAAATCTTACTTGGTAGAGTTGCTTGGTCCTCAAAATGAGTGCTCCCTCCACCACTGTAACCATGAAAAAAGAAATGAAACCGTGGGAGGAATTACTCATGAAGGTATCGGTACACTTTATACAGGAAATATTCTGTTGTAACGTTTTATTTGATCTAATATGATTGTTGTGTGGTACTGTACTGATAATACGCAAAGTGACACATCATCTAACTACCAACATAGCCTACTTCAAAAGTATTTTCCGAGATTCTGTCATTTATTATGAATTAATATTATTATGAAAATCGTTAATGTAAAAAGCACAAAAACATCACAACACGAGTTGACTAATACAGTACTACTTTATTTAAAAAAAAAAAACACTTCAAGAAACAAGTTTAATTGCGTATGCGCCGTTTCACGAAAACCACATAATATTATAGTTTACTGTGCAGGCTAATAGTAATAATAATAATAATAATAATAATAATAATAATAATAATAATAATAATAATAATAATAATAAGAAGAAGAAGAAGAAGAAGAAGAAGAAGAAGAAGAAGAAGAAGAAATCTATGCTCAGGTTCACTGCGCTTTGCAATTAAAAATATACTTTAAGAGCATGTACAAATTAAACTTAAAAATTAAGTCATGAACAATGATGCGAGAAAAAAAACCACAAAGACGATCATACTACAATAAAATCAGTCCTGACGTACCAGACATAAAACCGCTTAAATAGATAAAAAGTAATAAATGAACAACCAATTTTAAGAATTATCAAGGTATAAAAAAAATGTAAGAGTACATACTAAAAATAAAAACAATATTCCTCCACTCCATACAACCAGACAGCTTCTACTATAATTATTATTATAACTATTATAGTAGAAGCTGTCTGATACAACCATCCTGCCCACTCTCATCCCTCACTCACGTACATTCCACCCACCCTCACTGCTGATAATCTTTTCCCCAGACTCATGGAATAAATAAGAACGTATGTACAGCACTGATGTACAACACTGATGAGCCGAACGACGAAGAGATAAACATTGAAAGCATTTCCAAGTTGTATGCAATTACCCCTTTTCACCTTTATTAACAAGGTTTCTTCGGGGTAAAACGTTAATCATAAAACAAGAAATGAATAAATAATAATTACATAACATTACCACGTTAAGACTACTTACCTCCATGACAGTCCTCTGTACTGTATAAGAACCTCAATTATATTGGAAGCGTCGATACCCGAACCGGCCTAAGAATTAGATAAATTGTCTGTTAAACTGAAAATATAGCCCTTATTTTTCTTTAAAATTATTCGAAATTCATGCATTAACAGCAGTAGAGATTTCGAGAGACTGTTGAGTCTGACTGGAGATAAATCATATAGACATTAACTAATAACCTGCATCGTCGTATCATCATCATCATCATCATCATCATCATCATCATCATCATCATCATCATCATCATCATCATCATCATCATCATCATCATCGTCGTCGTCGTCGTCGTCGTCAATTCTAGAAGACCATCATCTTCCAACCACTATCAGCAAGTGCACCCCTATTTTCTTATTCCGTTTTTTTCTTACTCCTCCTCATCGTCATCATTAGCAGCAGCATCGATCATCGTCATCATCATTGCATCATCGTTCGTACTACCTCTCTTTATTGATAGTCGCCGTAGCCATCGCACCAATTACCGCAGCCACCACCTTCCCTCCCCTTCCCACCATCATTGTGACGGTGGGTCTATTGTTACTGGGCTCTGCATAATGGAATGCTATTACCCACTCGTCTTTGTCTGCGGAGATCGGATAGTGTAATCACCCTGTGACTAATCTTAATACATTTATATGTTTAGCCCGGTCTGTGTGCGGATAGGTTTATTGAGATAGGGAGAAAATGGTAAAAGATTCACTGGCACACTAACTCTCACATGGCTATGACACGTAGGTAGTCCAGCCACTTGTTAACAGTAAATATCACACATTTATTTCCTCTACTCTTTACATAATTCTCTAAACACTCTATTAACTTAAATGTCCAAATTCACTTCGAATAGTTCGCTCCTTGATGGGTCTGTTCTAGATATTTGCTACTGTCCCATCATTGGGCAATTTTTTCTGGTTGGCCTAATGTTCTTGCTTCTGGAGAGTGGACTACCGCACAGTCCTTCTAGGTCAGTGTTAGCTGATGCGTGAGGTGTGGTGATTGTCACGTGGGTTTTATGGGTTGCTGGGCTCTGCACAATGGAATGATGTAAACCTCACGCTTTATCCGATGGGGACCGCTAGTGAGTCACCCTGTGGATTACTTTAATAAATTTAGTTATTTAGCTCGGTCTGTGTTAAGGCTGGGTTACAGAGATAGATAGAAAAATGGTAAAAGATTACTGTCACACTAGCTTTCACACGGCTATGAATCATAGCCACTTGATAACAGTTAAACATCACACATTTATTTCTTCTACTCTATACAAGATTTTCTAAGTACTAATCTACCTTAAACGTTATATAGTCACTGTGAATAATTCGATCGCTGATAGTCTATGCAGCTAATTGTTCATCCTCGGGCACTGGATGTTATAGTTCATGAGAAGTGGACTACTGTGGTCCTGTAGCTCTCAGTTTTTGTGCACACACGTTTTTAGACTTAACTGTGAGTCTGGCGTGCTGTGCTGTGGTCTGTTTCCTGACAACTGTGTTGACTTCTTCTGGGTTCTTCCCTGTGGGTAGACTGGTGGGTTTTCCTCGCGCAATGCTGGGGATACCACTGCAGCCAACGTATGCGTCGACGTGGTTTCGTCTGATGCTGTGTTGGGCGCACTACAGAACGCCTGATCGTCTGTAACATATGAGACGAAATTCTGCACAACCTTGAATGATAGGTGTGTGCAGAGCGTCTCACTGAAGGTCGTAATAGCCCTCAGTGATTAGCTCCACATCTACATATATAAGCGACGAACATTCTGCTAAGTCCGTGGTCCACTGGAATCTCCACTCTAATTTACTATACATCCATAAATATAAAACATGGCTACTTATACACATCAAGAATTAATAATATTATACACATTCATTTGTACAGCCTCTGGTCTGTAAGCATACATATAAGTTAAACAACAGTGGTTCCATACATAATTCAAGATGGCGTCGGCCGGTCGTCTTTTTGCCTCGTGGTCAGCTTCGCCACGTGTTCAGGCAGGGTCGGGCTAACAATTCAATTCTATGCATAGCAAATTCCACAACATAATTCAACAATAATATAATACATCACGATGAAACAGAAGTATGTTCATTTACCTTCGCGACAATTTCAGGCCAGTGGCTACTTGAGTGAATTCGGATTTTCACAAGTACTGCGTCCTAGTCTTTTCTGGAGAGATCTACTGCTAACTGTGTAGCGGTGTAGCTGTTAACTCTTTCTCGATTTAAACACGACTCCCGGTCTAGCTCTAACTTCGAATCAGCCTGACCTGGTTGAGTCCATTCTAAGCTGTGATCTCATTGGCGGATAATAGACTTGCCTAACGTAATTACGATGATGTCATTGCCTGAGCTAGCGTCAACGGCCACTGTGTGTAAGCGGCAGTATGCTATTGCTACGCTTGATTACTTCCCTCATCTGCTGCTGCCTACCATTGAAATTCTAAGATTACATAGACTAACCAAGCTAAATATTAAAATAAGCAGAGTAAAACTAGTCCTCTCACGACAGTGATGGTGTATCTTCCTTTGGTGTTGACTATTGGGCGATCGGAGCTCAGTGCTCGATGTCCCCTTGCACGCCGAATGTCAGGGTTGACTCTTAGTGGTCTGTTTCCTGCATCGGACCAACAAGCCTGCTCGTCTGCAAAACATGAGACAAGTTTCTGCAACACCTCGTATACAAAGGGTGTGCAGAGCGTCTCACTGATGGAAGAAACAGTCCTCAATGATTGCTCCACTTATACATACAAGCGACGAACTAAGTCCGTGGTCCACTGGAATCTCCAGCACAAGTCCTATATATACATCATAGCTAAACTAAACACATGGAGAAGTAATTAACAATATACACATTCTCCGGTACAGCCACTCGTCTGCAATAAAACACATAGGAGAAACAACAGTTGGACAGTGGAGGCTATATCGTGGTTGCACAAACCAGTCGTGTGTCTGCCACGTGGTCACGCTAAGTTTTACTAACATTCACAATGATAAAACATGGCAAGACTTCACAAACATAATCCAACAATAATATCAGTACATCGCGATAAAAAAAAGATTGATCATTTACCTTTTAGACAATGTCAGGCTGTGGCTATACTGCGATGAATGAATTTCATCCGTCACCTGCTTAGTCTTCAGCTTCAGAGATCTTTCAGCGTGTGACTTTCTCGGTTGAGATTTTGACAAAGAATGACTACCTAGCCCTGTGGTTAGCAAAAGCCCGCGAAATCTAGTCATACCTGAGCGCGTCCTAGTGGGGGTGTGTGGCTATACGTCAGGGGGATGAGGTCACTGCCTATCCTAACGAGAGTTAGCTTACACATGTGTAGCACAGCCCTTTACTTCTGTCGTCTGCTAGGCATCGACTGTAATTTACACAGGCTACAGCAGACTGAACTATTTGAGGCGTGAAGCCGTAGTGCAGGGTCTAAATCTAGCCTCTCGTGACAATCATCATCATCATCATCATCATCATCATCACCTTCATCATCATTCATCCATCATTCATCCTCATCATTCATCCTCATCATTCATCCTCATCGTTCAGCATCATCCTCATCAGGGGGACTATACTCACTGTGAGCGAATCTCCTATAGCACCCACCACCCTAATATTCTCAGGTCGGAGACGATGTACTGGAAATAAAATAATTAAATAGTACGGTATATTATCGTATTCATTGGCAGTCATTAAGCTCGGCACCTCACTATAAGTCATATTCTCAGTGGAGAATGTTAAGGTTAGTTTAAGGCCAGGATTAAAAGTTACGGTCCCACCACCGTAGTTCAAATGGTTGAGGGTTTGACTGGCACACCGATGACCCAGGTTCGAATCCCGTGGTGGGCGAAATAAAATTCTTCAGTGTCCATTTTAGCAGTATGATTGCTCTGGTGGTTCAGTGTTATTTTAGGTCCCTAACCATTGTTTCCAGGGATGGTTATCCCCGTCTGCCATATCGCCAATGGTGGGTGTAGACGTTAAATGTTCATTTATTCAAAAGTTAGAGCTGGGGTTAATGTTCTCCGGTGGAGCAACACACAGTCACTTGTATCCGGACACGCGAACGCCTATGCCTGTGACGCGTCTCCCTTTGGTATTATAGATAACCAAAGGGAGACGCGTCACAAGCATAGGCGCTCACGTGTCCAGATAGGTGCTCGCGTGTCCAGATATAGGCGCCTGTGGAGCAAAACTATGATGCTGCAATGTGGTGTACTTTCAACACAACTTAAAAAGATTACAATACAATACAATAAAACTTTATTCATCTCAAACTGAGAAATTACAAACTGAGAAATTACAATGGCAGCATCAGCGCAATTAGCAGAATACACAAGAATTAAAAATATTATTACATACACATGAGAAGTAATCCAATCAATAAATAATAAAAAAAAACAAATAAATAACAAAATATACGCAGTGTACGGACCGGACATTACTGTATAAAACAAACTAACAAACCAACCTGGAAATCGACGAAAAATCTAAGTAAGTAACTAAGCAACGAACAAACAAACTAGCCAACGAACGAGCTACCCAACGAATCGAACAACAAAAAATAACATGAATTCTTTTTTTTTCCGGTTTGTAGTCTCTAATACCACTATGACAGGATCAATTAAGTGTAAAGGGTTGTGTCACCGTAGTCTGTTGGGGATATTCAAGCCCAATTTTATTCATGTATAGGCCTTTCCCCGACTTGAAGTCGATTAGCTGACCACGTCGTACCACCTACCTGATGTTGGAACATGAAATGCCTGGACAGGTACACCGCAAGGATATCCGCCATTTGCCTAGCAGAAAACATCACATGAAACGGATGTAAGAAACAAAAAGAAACATGAAACAAAATAGAATTATATTGACCTAAATACGTTTATGTGTTGATTTCATTTGTATGTTTACTCTCTCTCTCTCTCTCACTCTCTCTCTCTCTCTCTCTCTCTCTCTCCTTCTCTCTCTCTCCTTTCCCCTGGCTCCACTGTATGCATTTAAACTAAAGTACACAAACACATATGGGGTGTCGGATAGTGCAGTGGTTGGAGCACTCGCTACTGTGTCGAAAGTGAAGCACCGTCCGGTGCGGTTAGCACTTGGATGGGTGACCGCTAGTGAAGCGACAAACAACAACGCCCCCAGTTGACTCAACTGTGATTGAGTACCTACTCTCTTGAGGGTGGGGAAGGTAAAGCAGCGAGGGAGAGAGTTGGGCATCACCCTCATTACGCTGGCCCAAGATAAGTGTGATCTCCAACATCACGCTCCCCTACGGCCACAAGGCTATGGGACTACCTTTACCTTTACCTTTTTACACAAACACACACACACCCACACACCCACACGCACACACGCACGCACATACACCACACAAACACCGACACTCCAATGCACTACAAAAACACTACATTGATTGCCCTCATTATACACACTTTACCATTGCATATACCTTTCCAAAAAGTCTGTTCTGAGGGCCGTGCAGTGTCCACAGGTTTCGTACCCGCTCTATTTCAGCTTCTTTCAGTGCCTCTAGCTTTCTAAGGTGTCCAAGACGACTTTGTCCGAATGCTGCACCTGTAATTACATAACGTTGTGTGCGAGTGATGAGTCTAAAATCATACATCAAATGTAAATGAAAACTGAGATAGAGAGAGAGAGAGAGTATTCTCTGTGTATACTCTGTGTGTGAGTGCGTGGGTGTGTTCACGCGCTTTTTGTATGTAAGCTTATAAATTGGTGCACGAGTGGAAAAAGAATTGTGACACCTGTAAAGAGAAGGCGATCGAGGGAGTGGAGAACAGATCTACAGGCTTCTACCTTATACAATAGA